>JAAAKG020137979.1:0-12761 GCA_010014905.2 Druon quercuslanigerum
TAATAATAATCTTTTAAAAGATTTAAAAAATAAGGAATTTGCTTCAGATTCGTGAAAGGAGTTGTAAATAATTTTTTATTTTAAAACAGGAACTTGAGAGAAAATTGAAAGGATTCTAAACATTTTAAACGATTTATTTATTTTAAAAAAATGATTATATTTAAGAAATATTTTGAAGAATTTAGAATTTAAATTCTTAAGAGTATAGTAGAAGGAAGAAGTTAAAATAATTCTTTGTTGTTGTAATTTAGAATAATTGAAAGGATTCAAAAAGAATTTTTAGCTTTAAACAATTTTTTGAAATCTCAGTTCTCAAAGTTTTAAAGAAAAAAACTTTAGGATCTTTAAAAGAATGTCAAAACTTCAAAAACTGTTATAAAATAATTTCGAAAATATTCAGAAACCTGGAAGCTTTTCCGAAAATTTATCAAAAATTTCTTGATTTCTTCTAATCTTCTAAAGGTTCTAAAAATCTTTTGAAAAGACCTAAATTTTTCATATTATTTTCTAAAATCATATAAAATAAAAAAAGTTTCTTAAAAATATTCTAGATTAATTATTGACACATCGAAAATATTAAAAGATCTTTTTGAATATTCTCAAGAATCTTATAAAAATGGTATTAATATCAATTTAAAAACAAAAATGATTTTTCATATCGAAAAATTAATTTTTATAATTTTGCCGATTTATAAAGGAATAAAAAAATTTTTCAATACATTATAACGATAAGAAGGTTCAGAAGGTGTTAAAAGATTAAAACAAAGGAATTTTTTTCAGATTCGTGGAAGAATTGTAATTAATTTTTATTTTAAAACAGGAACTTAAGAAAAAATTAAAAAAGGAACATTTTAAACGATTTCCCAACATATTTAGAAAATGCGTAGAAGATTTTTAAGCAAAATGTTTCAATTTGGTAAGAGTTATTTGTTTAAAAAAATTGAGTATATTCAAGAAATATTTTGAAGAATTTAGAATTAAAATTTTTAAGAGAATAGTAGAAGAAAAAACATTAGAATCTTTAATAGAATTTCCAAACTATTAAAAAGTATTGTAAACTAATTTTGAAAATATTCAAAAACTTAGACAATTTTCCGAAAATTTATGAAAAATTTCTGGATTCTTCTGAAGGTTCTAAAAAACTTTTGAAAAGATTCAAATTTGTCCTATTATTTGCTAAAATCATATAAAATAAAAAAAGTATTTTAAAAATCTTCTATTATAATATTTAAAGATCTTTTTTAATATTTTCAAGAATCTTGGACACTTTTCTGAAAATTTATCAAAAATTTCTTCATTTCTTCCAATCTTCTAAAGGTTCTAAAAATCTTTTGAAAATATTCAAATTTTTCCTATAATTTTCTGAAATCATAAAGAATAAACAAAGTTTCTTTAAAATCTTCTGTATTAAATTTTGACATCTGAAATATTTAAAGATCTTTTTTAATATTCTCAAGAATCTTATAAAAATGGTATTAATATATATTTAAAAACAAAAATGATTTTTTAACTCGAAAAATTAATTATTTTAATTTTGCCGAATCATAAGAAGGTTCAAAAGGTGCTAAAAGATTAAAAAAAGGAATTTTCCTAAAATTCGTGGGAGAATTGTAAATAATTTTCTAATTTAAAACAGGAGCTAAAAATCTTTTGAAAAGACTCAAATTTTTTCTATTATTTGCTAAAATCATATAAAATAACGAAAGTTACTTAAAAGTCTTCTATATTAATTTTTAACATATCTGAAATATTCAAAAATCTATTTTAATATTCTCAAGAATCTTATTAAAATAGCATTAATATATACGAAAATATATTCAAAAACAAAAATAATTTTTCAAATCGAAAAATTCATTTTTTTAATTTTGCCGAATTATAAAAAAATCAGAAAAATGTTTAATACATATTAGCGATAAGAAGGTTTAGAAGGTGTTAAAAGATTTAAAAGATGAATTTGCTTGAAATTTGTGGGAGAATTGTAAATAACTTTTTATTTTAAAACAGGAACTAAACAGAAAATTCGGAAAAGGATTTTAAACATTTTAAATATCTGAGAGCAAAATGTTTCAATTTGGTAAGATTTATTTAATTAAAAAACTTAAGTTTATTCAAGAAATTCTTTTTAAGAATTTAGAAATTACATTTTTAAGAGAATAGCAGAAGAAAGAATTTTTAATAATTTTTTGTTGTAATTTAGAATAATTCAAAGGATTCAATAAGAATTTTAAGCTGCAAACGATTTTTTGAAATCTGCATTTTTATCGTTTTGAAGAAAAAAACTTTAGAATCTTTAAAAGAATTTCGAAACTATTAAAAACTATTATAAGCTACTTTGAATTTCAAAAATTGAAAAAATTTCAAAAAATTCTAAAAATCTTTTGAAAAGACTCAAATTTTTCCAATTATTTGCTAAAATCATATAAAATAAAAAAAGTTTCTTAAAAATCTTCTAGATTAATTTTTGACATATCGAAAATATTAAAAGATCTTTTTTAATATTCTCAAGAATTTTATCAAAATGGTATTAATATATATTAAAAAAATGGGTTTTTAAATCGAAAGCGTAACTTTTTTAATTTTGCCAAATTATAAAAAAAATTTCTGATTCATGGGAGAATTGTAAATAATTTTTTATTTTAAAACAGGAACTAAAAATCTTTTGAAAAGACTCAAATTTTTCCAATTATTTGCTAAAATCATATAAAATAAAACAAGTTTCTTAAAAATCTTGTAGATTAATTTTTGACATATCGGAAATATTAAAAAATCTTTTTAATATTCTCAAGAATCCTATAAAAATGGTATAAATATATATTTGAAAACAAAAATGATTTTTCATATCGAAAAATTATTTTTTTTAATTTTGCCGAATTATAAAAAAATCAAAAAAAATTTTAATACATTTTAAAGATACGAAGGTTTAGAAGGTGTTTAAAAGATTAAAAAAAGGAATTTTCCTCAAATTCTTGGAGAATTGTAAATAACTTTTTATTTTAAACTAATTTTGAAAATATTTAGAAATGTGGATTTTTTTCCTAAAATTTATCAAAAATTTCTTGATTTCTTCCAATCTTCTAAAAGTTCTAAAAATCTTTTGAAAAGACTCAAGTTTTTTCTATTATTTGCTAAAATCATATATAATAAAAATGTTTGATCTGAAATATTTAAATATCAATTTTAATATTCTCAAAAATCTGATAAAAATGGTATGAATATATATATTGAAAAACAAAACATATTTTTCAAATCGAAAAATTAATTTTTTTAATTTTGCCAAATTATAAAAAAAAAATCAGAAAAATATTTAATAAATTTTAACGATAAGAAGGTTTAGAAGGTATTAAGATATTAAAAAAAGGAATTTGCCTCAGATTCAGGGGAAAATTTTAAAGAATTTTTTATTTTAAAACAGGAAATTAAGAGAAAATTAAAAAAGGATTTTAAACATTTTAAACGATTTCCCAACATATTTAAAAATTATAGAAGATCTTACAGCAAAATGTTTAAATTTGGTAAGATTTATTTATTTAAAAAAATTGAGTATATTCAAGAAATATTTTGCAGAATTTAGAATTTAAATTTTTAAGAGCATAGTAGAAGAAAGAATTTAAAATAATTCTTTTTGTAATTTAGAATAATTGAAAGGATTACAAATAATTTTAAGCCTGCAAAGATTTTTTGAAATCTGGATTTTTAAATTTTTGAAGAAAAATATTCAGGAACTTGGACTTGGACTTGAATTTTTTTTAAAGAGATTTATCTCATTGGTCCACAATTTCCCTATTTTCCTGAAAATTCGTTAAATTTTTGGTTGAAAATTCGTCTTCTTTATTTAAATTAATTTTTTCAACTCTTTTTTTTTCATTTTTTCATCTCTTTGGTTTTTCAGTTTCAGAATCAATTTTCTAAGTTGAAAATGGATCTTGTCTCGTTTACAATTATTTTTTTTTTTTAATTCGTCTTTTGTCAAAATAAATCTTATTTTATTAAAAATTCAACTTTTTGCAGAAAGTTCGTCTCCTTGACTTAAAAAACCAAGATTTTATTAAAAAATTTAATTATTGTGTTGAAAATTTAAAAAAAAACAACCTTTTTTATTAAAGATTTATCTCATTGATGGACAATTTAAATAATCGATTGAAAATTCGTTTCATTTTTTTAAATTAATTTTTTCAATTTAAAATTTTACGATTAGGTTGATCAAAATTTGTCTTCTTTTTTAGAAAATGAATGTGCTAAAATTTTAAATAAAAATTCATATCTTCGGTTAAAAATGTAACTTTTTTCTGAAAATTGATTTTCTTTTTTTTGAGAATCAATTTTCTATGCTAAAAAAGGACCTTTTCTTATTTAAAATTCATGTGTTTTTTTGAAAATTCATCTTTTGCCAAATAAAAATCTTATTTTGTTAAAAATTCAACTTTTTGCAGAAAGTGCTTCTTGTTTATTTGAGCTTAATTATTAATATATATTAAGAAATAAACTGATAATGCTTACATTCTTGGTCTCAATTCTCAGAAAATACTTTTAACTCGAATTTAAGTATCAAAAAACTTTAAAAAAATAAACAGTTATTTATGTTACGTATACGTAAGAGCGTTAAGGGTAGGGGGGGGGGGGAATTCTCGATTGCTTCGAATAAAAAATTCTAAATGCGAATCAGTCGTTTGAGCCCGATAGTCGATAAATTGAGCGAGAAAACGAGGGAGTGCTAAAATTTTGAGAGGTAACAAAGAGGACGACATCGAAAAGGGGATGATAAAGCTTGCACGATAACCTGGAGCTTGCGACGCTTCCCGTAAAAAACCCATAAACGAGGCGGCGAGCACTATATTTCTCTCTCAGGTGTACTTGCTTCTTCCGAGGTAGATTTCAATTTCATAGTTAAAAAGGGAGGAGAGTTTAGATAATAGATATCTACTTTAATTCACTGCCAAAATTTGCTTTGCTTGTGCTTTCGATGTTTACTTAAATAACGATAAAAGTAGGAGTATTTGTGTCCGAATAAATTTGGAAAATTTAAATATTTTCGCTTGAAGATTCGTTTTATTTTTAGTTGAAAATTCTTTAAATTGTTTTTTGAAAATTAATTTTTTTAACTTGAAATTTAATTATTTGTTTGTCAATTCATCAGTTTAAAATATTTCTTTGAATTTCGAACTATTGTCCTACAAATTCATTTTTTTTGTTTAAGTTTTTTCGTATCAAATAAAAATTATATCTTTGATCAAAAACCTAATTATTTTGCTTAAAATGATTTTTTTTCTTAAGATAAGAATTAATTTTCTTTGTAGATTTTATATCTATTCCATTCTTTGTTGAAAATTTGTATTTTTAAAAGCAAACTAATAATACTTATTTTTTATTCTCAATTCTCAGAATCCCACGCACCCTTTTATATCCCACGCTCCACTTTATGTTTAACTTTACCCTCTATTTTTAATAACAAAAGTTTCCCCCTATTGTCTATTTTTTAGTTGAGAATTTATTTTTTGAACTGGATATATAAACCGATTCTATTAAAAATTTAACAATTTTGTTTAAACTTTATGTATTTAATTGGAAATTCGTATTTTATGGTAAAATCTTCGTAGTAGAAAATACATTCCTTTTGGTGAAAATGCAATTTTTTAGTTGGAAATCATGCATTTTGGTAAAAAATCTAATTATTGTGATTCAAATTTAAATACAGTGTTCAAAAGTACTCTTTTTTTAAGAGATTTATCTCATTGGTCCAAAATTTCACTATTTTCCTAAATGCGTTAAATTTTTGGTTGAAAATTTGTATAATTTTTTTTGTAACATTTGTTTTATTTTTCTTTAAAAATCCGTTTAATTATTTGTTGAAAAATAAGGTTATTAACATAAGATGAAACTATTTAGTGAAATTCGTCTTTTAAAAGATTTCTAAAATTGTCAAAGAAGAATATAAAAGATTTAAATCCAATTTTTTTAATTTTGCAGAATTAAAAAAAAGAGTAGAAGGCAATTATTTAACCTATTGAATAATTTTTGAACATTTCAGGAAAAATTTGAGTCAGTAAAATTTTTTTTAGGAATTTAAGAGGTCTGGAATAGATTAAACATATTTAATAACTTGGAAATATTTCTTAAAGTATATCAAATATTTATTGATTTTTTTCAAACTCCTAAAACTCCTTAAGATCTTTTGAAAAGACTCGAAATTTTCCTCCTATTTTTTTGTAACATCCTATAAAAATTATAATTATACAAATTTAAAAGCAAACTGATAATACTTATTTTTTTTTCTCAATACTCAGAATCCCACGCAACCCTCTATATCTCACGCACCCCTCTATATCCCACGCTCCACTTTATGTTCAATGCTCCCCTCCATTTTTAATTCCAATAGTTTCTCACTATGGTCTTTTTTTAGTTGAGAATTGTTTTATTTGTTTTATTTTTCGTTAAAAATCCCTTTCATTATTTGTTGAAAAATAAGCTTCTTAACATAAAATAAAACTATTTAGTGAAATTCATCTTACAAGATTCAACAATATGGTTAAATTTTAATTTTTTTCTTGCAGATTAATAATTTTTAATAAAATTTTATATCTTTGAATAAAAATGTAACTTTTTTCTAGAAAATTGATCTTTTTTATAGTTGAGAATCGGCTTTCTAAGTTAAAATTGTATAAAAAAAAATTGTTCTAAAGATCTTTTAAAAAGACTCGCAATTTTCCTACTATTTTATGAAATTCTATAAAAATTATATTTATGCAAATTTAAAAGCAAACTTATAATACTTATTTTTTGTTCTCAATTCTCAGAATCCCACGCACCCCTCTATATCCCACGCTCCACTTTATGTTCAACGCTTCCCTCCATCATTTTTAATTCTAAAAGTTTTCCACTATTGTCTTTTTTTGAGTTGCGAATTTATTTTTTAAACTGGATATATAAACGGATGATAAAAAGTGATATGTTTAGTTAAAAATTTAACAATTTGGTTTAAACTTTATGTATTTGAAAAATAAGCTTCTTGACATAAAATGAAACTAGTTAGCGAAATTCATCTTACAAGATTCAATAATATGGTTAAATTTTAAATTTTGTCTTGCAGATTAATAATATTTAATAAAAATTTATATCTGAAAATTGTTCTTTTTAGGTATGAATCGATTTTCTAAGTGCAAATAGTATCTTTTCTCATTTAAAATTTATGTGTTTCGTTGAAAATTCGTCTTTTGTTGAAAATTAAAAAAAAACCTTTATTTTTAATTGCAGATTTATCTCATATATTGACAAATTGCATATTTTGTTGAAAATTCGTCTAAAGTTTGGTTTGAAAATTAATTTTTTAATTTAAAATTTAATAACTTGGAAATATTTCTAAAAGTATATCAAATATTTATTGATTTTTTTCAAACTCCTAAAACTCCTAAAGATCATGTAAAAAGACTTGAAATTTTCCTACTATTTTGTAAAATTCTATACCATCTATATTTATACAAATTTAAAAGCAAACTAATAATGCTTTTTTGTTCTCAATCCTCAGAATCCCACGCACCCCTATATATCCCACGCTCCACTTTATCTTCAACGCTCCCCTCCATCATTTTTAATTCTAAAAGTTTTCCGCTATTGTCTTTTTTTTAGTTGAGAATTTATTTTTTAAACTGGATTTATAAACCGATTCTATTTTCGGATAAAAATTGATCTTTTTAGTGAAAAATTTAAAAATTTGGTTTAAACTTGATGTATTTGATTGAAAATTCGTCTTTTATGGTAAAATCTTTATGGTAGAAAATACATTAGTTTTGGAAAAAATGCAATTTTTTAGTTTAAAATCAAGGATTTTGGTAAAAAATCTAATTATTGTGCTTCAAATTCAACTACATTGTTTAAAAGTTTTCTTTTTTTTAAAGAGATTTATCTCATTGTTCCAAAATTTGACTATTTTTCTGAAAATTCGTTAAATTTTTTGTTGAAAATTCGTCCTATTTTTTTAAAACGTTTATTTTTTATTTTTCCTTAAAACTTTGTTTAATTATTTGTTGAAAAATAAGCTTCTTAACATAAGATGAAACTAGTGAAATTTATCTTTCAAAAGATTTCTAAAATTGTAAAAAAAGATCATAAAAGATTTAAATACAATTTTTTTAATTTTGCAGAATTAAAAAAAACAGAGTAGAAGGCAATTCTTTAACCTATTGAATAATTTTTAAACATTTTAGGAAAAATTTGAGTCAGTGAAAATTTGTTTAGTAATTTAAGACGTCTTGAATAGATGAAGCATATTTAATAACTTAAAAATATTTTTAAATGTATATCAAATATTTATTGATTTTTTTTAAACTCCTAAAACTCCTAAAGATCTTTTAAAAAGACTCGAAATTTTCCTACTATTTTATGAAATTCTATAAAAATTATATTTATACAAATTTAAAAGCAAACTTATAATACTTATTTTTTGTTCTCAATTCTCAGAATCCCACGCACCCCTCTATATCCCACGCTCCACTTTGTGTCCAACGCTCCCCTCCATCATTTTTAATTCCAAAAGTTTTCCGCTATTGTCTTTTTTTTTAGTTAAGAATTTATTTTTGAAACTGGATTTATAAACCGATTCTATTTTCGGATAAAAATTGATCTTTTTAGTTAAAAATTTAACAGTTTGGTTTAAACTTTATGTATTTGAAAAATAAGCTTCTTGACATAAAAGGAAACTAGTTAGCGAAATTCATCTTACAAGATTCAATAATATGGTTAAATTTGAAATTTTTTCTTGCAGATTAATAATATTTAATAAAAATTTATATCTTTGGATAAAAATGAAACTTTTTTTCCCCTGAAAATTGTTCGTTTTTAGGTAAGAACCGATTTTCTAAGTGAAAATAGTATCTTTTCTGATTTAAAATTCATGCATATTCATTCATGCATATTCATTCATACATATTCATGCATACAAATTTTGAAGAATTAAGAATTTTAATTTTCAAGAGAGCAGTAGAAGAAATAATTAAAAATAATTTTTTTTTGTAACTTAGAATAATCGAAAGGATTCAAAAATAATTTTAAGCTTAAAAAGATTTTTTGAAATGTGAATTTTTAAATCTTTGAAGAAAAAAGCTTTAGAATCTTTAATAGAATTTCGAAACTATTAAAAACTATTATAAACAAATTTTGAAAATATTCAGAAACTTGAACACTTTCCTGAAAATTCGTACTGTTTTGAATTTTAAAAATTTTTACTATTAGGTTGATAATAATTGGTCTTGTTTGGTAGAAAATTCATCTCTTTGGTTGAAGATTTAACCATTTTGCTGAAAATTATTTTCATTTTCAGTTTAAAAATCAATTTTCTTAGTTGAAAATTTATCTCGTCTCGTTTAAAATTCATTTTTTTTCAAATTCGTCTATTGTCAAATTAAATCTTATTTTGTTATGAACTCAACTTTTTGCAGAAAGTTCGTCTTCTTGGGTTAAAAAATCAAGATTTTATTAAAAAATTTAATTTTTGTGTTAAAAATGAAAAACAACAGTTTCTTTTAAATTGAAGATTTATTTCATTGATTGAAAATTTTAATATTCGATTAAAAATTCGTTTTATTTTTTTTTAAATTAAATTTTTCAACTTCAAATTTTACGATTAAGTTGATCAAAATTTATCTTGCTTGATAGAAAATTAATGTACTAGGTCAAAAAATGAACTTTTTCGTTGAAAATTCAATTATTTGGTTTACTTTTTCAACACTTTCCTTGAAATTTTTTTTCTGTTGAAGATTCAAAATTTTAAATAAATATTCTTCTCTTTGGTTGGAAATGTAATCTTTTTGCTTAAAATTGTTTTTCTTTTTTTTTTTTTTTTGAGAATCAATTTTCTATGCTAAAAATGGATATTTTCTCATTTTAAATTCATGTGTTTCTTTGAAAATTCGTCTTTTGATAAAATAAAATCTTATTTTGTTAAAAATTAAACTTTTTGCAGAAAGTTCTTTTTGTTGATTTAAATATTTTACATTTTGGTACCAAATGGAAATATTTTTTTCAAAATTGAAAATAAAAAATTACTTTAATTTTTAGCTCCTTGGTTGATAATCGAAATATTTTGTTAAAAATTTGTTTCATTGTTTTTTGAAAAGTAATTTTTTACTTTAAAATTTAACTATTTGATTGCCAATAATTCTTCTTTTGTAGTAGAAAATTAATTTCCTTAATCAAAAAATGAACTTTTCCCTTCAAAATTCAATTATTTGGTTTATTTTTTCAGCACTTGCATTCCATTTTTTTCCAGTTCAAGAGTAATAATTTTAAATGATAATTTATCTTTTTGATTCAAAATGGAACTATGATGCTGGAAATTAAAAAAAAAATTATTTTCTTAATTTTATGGTTAATTAATCTTTTCTCATTTAAAATTAAATTATTTCATTCCAGATTCATCTTTTGTCAAATAAAAATCTTATTCTTTTAAAAATTCAAATTTCTGTAGATAATTTAAATGTTTGGTTGAAAATTAACTTTTTTAAATCTAAAATTCATATTTTCAGTTAAAAATTTAACTATTTTTGTAGAAAATAAAACTTTATTTGGAAATTCATAGTTTTGTAGTTAAAAGTGATATTTTTTTGTCTGAAAAATTTAAGTATTTCAGTTCTAGTAAAAAATTTATTTTTCTTAGTTCAAAATCTTAGTAAAAATTTAACTAATTCGTCTTGTTTTTTAGAAATTATTAATTTTCTGGGTAAAAAATTAACTTTTTAGATGCAAATTCAACTACTTAATTGAATTTCGAAATCTTTTTTCCCAATTCTTTCTTTTTGCTAAAAGATTCATAATTTTAGATAAATATTCATCTCCTTGGTGAAAAATTGCAACTAATTTGCTGTAAATTCTTCTTTTTAGTGGGCAATTAATTTTACCACTGAAAATGTAATTATTCCATTTTTTGCAAAAAATTTCTATCCCAGATTTAAATTTGATCTTTTCTTTTTGGAAATTCATGTATTTTGCTCAAAAGTCGTCTTTCAAATTAAAATCTGTTTTTGAAAAGTCATTTGTTTCTCAGAAATGTTATCTTTTAGCTTGAAAATTTAAGAATCGTGTAAAAAATTGAAAGTATTTTATTGAGAATGAATTTTATTTATTAAAAATTTATAGTTTCGGTTAGAAATTCAACAATTCTGGCAACAAAATTTTTAATTTTGTACTACTTTCTTAGAAAATTTTTTTACGATTCATCTCATTGTTCCATAATGAAACTATTTTCTTGGAAATTATTTTAATTTTTTTGGAAAATTTGCCTAATTCTTTTCGAAAATTTATTTTATTTCATTTTGAAAATTCGTTTAATTTTTCTTCGTAGAAAAATTCAACTATTTGGCTGAATTTTTTTCTTAAACATTTTTTTTTATGTAAGAATCATCATATTAGATAAAAAATTATATTTAATTAAAATTGTAATTATTTTGCTAACGATTAGTTTTTTTCTTTTTTTTCTCGGTGTTTAACTGAATAAAAATAAGAATAGCAGTATTTGAGTCAAAATAAATTTCGAAAATTTATGTTACTTTCTTAGACATTAATTTTTTTTAATAAAAAATTAGTTGAATTTTTTGTTTAAAATTTGTTTCATTGTGTATTTTTGGTTTAAAATTTAACTATGTGGTTGATATTGAACATTTTTCTTCAAAACACTTTTGTTTGGTTGAGGATTCATCATAATAAATAAAAATGTATATCTTTGGTTAAAAATGTAATTAAAATTGTGAATAATAATAATAATAAAAGAAGTGTTTGAACCTAAATAAATTTAAAAAATTTATAATAATCTCCCCTGTGTATTTATATTTTTTCGATCCGAATGTGTATTCTACTGAAATACATACTTCACCCTTTTATTGTTTTTTTTATGCCTTTTGTTTATTTATATCTGAAGCATCGACTATAAAAACGTTACACGTTCGTTGATTTCACGTACATGATTTTCTTTTAATATTTTCATTGATTTCAATTTCCTTCTGTACTTTGTTAAAAAATTTAATTTTACAATAAAACAAACACGTGCACTATGCTCTCGATTTTTTTTCTCATACAATTTTTCCATTAAAAGATAATGATTTTTTAAATAAAAATACCCGTTTCCGAAGAAAAGCACAAGTATTAATCAAAATTGTTTAAATATTATCAATTTCTTCAAATCTTTGTTCTTAATTTTTTTTTCTGATTTTTGATGTTAACTACCAACATTTGATGGTAAACGCTTACGAAACCTAAAAGGTTTCAAAATTATAGATTTTATTGAAATTTTTGTGATTTTTTCATTTTGGACGGAAAATACTGATACACTTGGAAATTTTGCAGAATTGAAAATTTTATTATTTTAAAGAAAAATTATTGGATTTAAATCTAAGCAAACTTATTTTTCCTCCCTTCCCCTAATCCTTCCTTATTTTTCCTAATTAATTTTACTCCCACTCCTTTAATTTTTGAACCCCTCACTTTCTATAATTTCTTAAGCTTTCCTTCCCTAAGTCCTCACCTCATCTTCTTCTCCTACCCTTATTTCTTATCATTATCCTTCACTTTCCACAGTTTCTCATTCCACTTTTCTCTGTACTTCCTCTCCTTTCCATACCTCTCCTCCATTAATTTACCCTTGCGCTCTCTAACTCCCCTCATTTACTCTAATTTCTCCTACTTCCTTCCTTATTTTCCCTAATTCCTTCTACTTCCACTCCCCTAATTTTCGAACCTCTCACTCTCTATAATTTTTCATGCTTTCCTTCCCTCACTCC
>JAAAKG020137980.1:0-12760 GCA_010014905.2 Druon quercuslanigerum
CTTCCGAACTGTCGGCGAGGAACAAAGTATCTGCAATGAACATGCTTGCCGTCCCGGTAGTACTCTATTCATTTGGAGTGATTCCATGGACGAAGAACGAGCTTAGACCCCTTGATATCGGGGCACGAAAGGTTATGCACATAAACAAAAGCATGCATCTAAAGTCTTCTGTTCCGCGACTCTAAATCTCACGCCGTCAAGGTGGTTGCGCAATATTAAATATGAAATGTCTTCACAACAGGGTTACTTTGGGTACAGCGCGTAGAGTCGCAAATGGAAGAGATCCTTTTCTTAAAATGGTCAGGAAGTATTAAGAAGAGGGCAAAGGAGCGTTTCTATACAAAGCAGCGGTGGAGGCTGCTGAAACACTCGGATTTAATTTCAGTATCAGGAGTGAGCAGAATGCATCAAATCTTATCTATCTCGAGTACTTACTCCTGAAATCCCGGATTCAGAAAGCACAGGAAAAAAAACTTCCGGGAACGGCTCCTCGATAAGAGAATGCACAGCATCTTCCACAGAAACGTGGAGGATCATTCAATGTCGTGTGACCTAACTTTTGCTTTCTTTAAATCACGCGGATTGAAGTCGGGCACGGAGGGTTTCATTTCGGCATGTCAAGATGGTATCATTTCCACTCTAACATGCCGTCGCCACATTTTGAGCCAAGACATTCCCGATGATAGCTGCAAGGCGTGCTATGCACATCCCGAGCATCTAGAACACATACTATCTAGTTGTTCAACTTATGCGGGAACGACCTACATCCAAAGGCACAATGCGGAACTAAGAGTGCTTTATTACCATCTCTGTCCCTCTTACGGCATTAACCTTAATATCGCTCGCTAAACCCTCCTAGGAAAATAGAGTCAATTGTCGAGAATGAGACGTGCCGAATATATTGGAACTTTATGTACCCGACAATTGTTTCTGTTACACACTCAAGGCCTGACATAGTTCACCTTGAATTCGAGAAGCGAATCATGTTCGTTATCGGAATGTCGGCACCAGCTGACAAAAACATCATATCCAAGGAGAAGGAAAAGAAAGAGAGGTATAGAGACCTTGTAAGGGAGTTGTGACGAGTGTACCCGGAATATTCTGTTAAATTAATCGTCCTTATCATCGGCTCCGTGTCCTCAGGGTACACGAGACTTTTTCGGCAAAATCCTGCGGTTGTCCTGATGACAAAATTTTAATTGTGTGTGTGTAAAAATGTATGCGTCAATAGGTTAATAATGATTTATATTTAAGAAGTATGTGAAAAAGCGTTTGCCTTTAATTGAATTATATATAGACGTTAAATTAGAATGGGAGTGAATAAAGTCATGAGCTGGCGGGGGAATTATAACAGCGATTAGGGATAGATAGGAGAAGTAGTTTATGATGGGAGACAGGGAGTATGCAAATAAGGGCAGGGAATATAGAAGGGATGACGTGCAATTTTGTGACAGAATACAATAGAAATGGGATGGAAAGGATTGAGGAATGCGTGGTAGACTTGATAGACGAAAGGGAGGAGGGTATAATGGTTCTAGGAGGGGATTATAATGCGAGAATGGTAAGGCATGGGGCAGCCGTGGTGGGATGCCGAATGTAAAAAGAAGAAGCGAAAGGTGAAAAAGAAAATTTCAATAAAAATTTCCCATCGTATAAAGGAACATGAGAGTCAAGCCAGGCTAAAACATTTTACGCAATCAGCAATAGCTAAGGATTTTATCGAAACAAGATATAATATTTTATTTGACCCAACAACCGTCATCGCAAATACACACCATATCTTTTCAAGAAAATATAAAGAAGCAATCGAAATCTTAAAACACCCTGGAACATCTTGGCACCCAAAATATAGCTTCTTATCAAGATGAATCATCGTGAAACATTAAATCTATTAATTTTCAATTTATTTTAATTGATTAAAAAAACACTATAATTTTGATAGGTATCAATTGTCCATTGGTTTTTTTAGTGTGTAAAATTTATGTTCAGGAAATTCCTAGGCAGTTAAAGTTTTCAATTTTCTCGTACAATTTTATAGAGAAGGTGTCACAACTTTGTTATATGTAAATGGCTTTTTACAAAGGAGTTCGCTGCAAGATTGTAAAAATAAAAAGCCAGAAAATTATTCTAAAATGAACCCCTTAATCGGGCACTGAACTTCGAGCTATTCAAAGATGATGAAGTATCTTATTCTAAACGCTTGTACAATATATTTAAATAGATCATTTAAATTAGTAATGCTTCCAATATCTGACAAACGCTCTAACGAGTCTTGAGTATTTTCAGAGGGAATCAAATATTTTTGAAGATAAAAAGTGCTTAGGTTATTATAAATTGGACACTTAAGTAATATATGGGCTAAATCCTCATATTCCAATTTGTTACACATACTGCAGATATGGTTGGCATCGATTGCATTTAAAATACTTTAGTTAGACTTGTTTTTAAATTGGAGGTTAGTTTTTGTGGAACTTAGGTGGCTTACGTTTCTGAACATCTTATCATCATTCCTAATAATTACTCTATCTATAGATTTGAAGACAACAGATTATTCGACCATTTATTGAGAATGTTTGTTTTTTACGCAGAAACCACCCCTGGACTGGCCCACTGTCTGGTCCGCGCATCACTCTCGCCTACTGATTCAAGCAAGGATCCCATCTGAAAAGCCTAGTTGAACCCCAAGCTTGACTCACTTTCTTGATCCAACTCACAGAGCCTTCTGAAACATTTTTTTGGGCAATATATGTTCTTCCACAATAGCGAGAGAGATCCACCATTTATAAGCCTGTATAAATGCTTTAAAACTGTTTTGTTCGACCCCGGTTTCCACCCTTATGAAGCAACTGGGAGTATTTCTTGTCCAATAAAACAGGCGCTTTAAATATCTGTTTTGAACAACGTAGATATCCTCCAGATAACGCAGACCTCAGATTTCTACCCCGTACAGAGCAGTAGCATCCCGAATTCCACTCGCTGGTGTTGATGCGTGAAAAACTAGTATTTGTTTGAAATTTAAAAAAAAATTCTTTAATTTAAATATAAGTATTTCAAGTACACTAGTACTCAAGTAAAATTTAAATATTTATTTTCGACATATAAAAAAAAGTAGTATCCTTCACAAATTAGAAATCTTCTTCAAAAATATTATGAAAAACTAAAACATATTTTAAAAGGATCAAGTGATTAAACTCTATTTATTATAGGGTTATTACACTTTGCACAAGCCTTAGATTTCACAAAAGTGGCATCATGATTACTGTGTAAGATCATGCATGAATTTCTTGCAACCCTTTCTTCAATCACTACCCACATAATGCTTTAAAATTTATGTCAAGATAATAAATATAAGATTTATCAGAGAGCACTCAAGCTCATAACTAGCATAAACTGCAGCAGTAGCCAGCAGGTAGCCTTACTTATAAATACTAGTCTAATAACTCTGAAACCAAAAACTTCGATTCAACTACTATAAGGGAAGTTTCTCACAAAACTTAAGCCGTACTTTCAATGTATGAGGTACTTTTCGCGCGCTTGGCTATCGTTGAAACAAAGTTTTAAGTTTTAACCCACAGTGTACGAATGATATACTTTCTAGCATCTTCATCGTTCAACCGTTTTTTAAAACTTTAAATCAATACTAAAAAGGTTCTTTCTCAAATATCATTCAAAGTTCTTATTATTTTCTTTCAATCAATGAAGGAATATACCGACAGAAATAAAATTTTAACTCAATTCTAATATATTTTTTGAATACAGATCAGTTTTATGTGATAAAAAGTATGGATGCTCGAAAAAAATATTTAAATTTTAACTTGAGTACTACTGTACTTGAAATACTTCTATTTAAATAAAATAAATTTTTTTTATTTTAAACAAATAGTAGTTTTTCACGTATCAATACCAGCGACAATATTGTCCGTTTTTTGACCATGAACGAAAAATGTGGGTGTGCTGTCAACGTCTCTTGACCAGAGACCACCTCTCTAGTGGATAGACTGGGATATAACCCTAGGATCGATTAGTTTCTAGACAGATCGTTTATTTTTATAAAACATAATTAATAAGTAAATAATATAATTGTTTTTTATTATATAAAGGTCTCATATATAGATGTATTAGTTAATTAATTATCTTGTAAATATAGCGGGTTTTGAACTTTGATGTGTAACTTCATATGATTTTGTTGTAACAAAATAGCTTAATTTAAAACAGACGAAGATATTTCCTTTCCGTAAATCTAGTCAATTAAAAAATGTAAGGCCTCTCAAATGGAACAATACCCATACGCTGGAATTTGTCGATACCTACACTTATCTTGGGATTCCCTTCTCGGCTTCTGGCAATTTGAAAAAGCCAAGGACCACTTAGTTCAGCAAGACGAGGGTCGTGGGGGCTAAAGCGCAGACTTTGGACCCACTCTATCGGCTTGCGGGTTCGATTCCCGCCTCGAACTCTGGAATAGCCTCGGTGGTCCATGCGGTGAACACTAGCCTAGCAAGGGAGTTGTTCATCTCCGGAGAGTCGTGGGACCGGTACCTCTAGAGAAAAAGGTTCTCTAAGTACTTTAGACTGTTGCTCTTGGTGGTTCGGAACCCACCTTAAACTGTAGGTCCCCCTCCCACCAGCAAGTGAGTGTGTGGGAGGTGCGTAACGGATAGGGAAGAAGGTGCAAGAAAAATGTAAACCTTTAGGGGACACATTAGAAGCTTCCATCCACTTAGTTCAGCAAGGTTCTCTCGCTGCGTAGAGAGTGTGCAGTTTCCTAAATAAAAGTAAAATATACGCATGGGAAGCGGTTAATGCTCTTTTGAGTGGAATTCGGGATGCTACTGCTCTGTGCGGGGTAGAAATCTGGGGTCTGCGATATCTGGAGGATATCAACGTTGTTCAAAATAGATATTTAAAGCGCCTGTTTTATTGGCCTAGAAATACTCCCAGTCACTTCATAAGAGTGGAAACCGGGGTGGAACAAAACAGTTTTAAAGCATTTACAAAGGCTTATAAATGGTGAATCTCTCTCGCTAGTACAGAAGAACATAGATTGCCAAGAATATGTTTTAGAAGGCTCTGTGATTTGGATCAAGAAAGTGAGGCAAGCTTGAAATTTAACTAGGCTTTTCAGATGAGATCCTTGCTTGACTCAATAGCGAAAAGGATGCGTGGACCAGACAGTGGGCCAGTCCAGGGGTGGTTTCTGCTTAAAAAATTAACATTTTCAATGAATGGTAAAATAATCTGTTGTTTTCAAATCTATAGATAGAGTAATTAATAGGAATTACGATAGATGTTCAGAAACGAAAGTTACCTAAGTGCCACAAAAGCTAAACTCCAATTTAAAAACAAGTCTAACTAAAGTGCGAATTGTTAGTCAGTTAAGAGTGTCTCGTGAATCTGAAAATTGGCTATATTTTAATGGTCTTTCAAATGCAATGGATGCCAACCAAATCTGCAGTCTGTGTAACAAAATGGAATGTGAGGATTCAGCCCATATATTACTCAAGTGTCTAATTTATAATAATCTTAGAACTTTTTATCTTCAAAAATATTTGATTCCCTCTGAAAGTACTCAAGACTCGTTAGAGTGTTTGTTCGATATTGGAAGCATTACTAATTTAAATGATCTATTAAAATACATTGTACGAGCGTTTAGAATAATATCCTGCATTATCTTTGAATAGCTCGAATTTCAGTGCCCAATGAAGGGGTACATTTAAAGATTATTTTTTTGCTTTTTATTTTTATAATCTTGCAGCGAACTCTTTTGGAAAAATCCATTTACATATAACAAAGTTGTGACACATTCTCTATAAAATTGTACGAGAAAATTGCAAACTTTAACTGGCTAGGAATTTCCTGAACATAAACTTTACACAGGGACCAAACTATTGTACAATTGATATGTATCAAAATAATTTAGGTTTTTTTAATCAATTAAAATAAATTAAAAGATAATAGACCTAATGCTTTCACGATGATTCATCCTTAAAAAAGGATATATTTTGGGTTTTAAAATGTACAGGGTGTTTTAAGATTTTGATTGCTTCTCTATGTTTTCTTAGAAAGATATGGTGTGTATTTGCGATGACGGTTGTTGGGTCAAATAAAATATTATATCTTGTTTCGACATAATCCTCAGCTAATGCTGATTGCGTAAAATGTTTTAGCCTGGCTTGACTCTCATGTTCCTTTATACGATGGGACTTTTTTATTGAAAATTTATTTATTTAATTAACTGATTATTCATTTATGTTTTAAGTATATATGCGTTAGTCCTGATCAACAGCCAATTTGTTTAAGCAATTCTCTATTACTATTACGAATATTGTAATAATCGGTCTGGGGCTGTTTATTCAGATATTGCAAAATGAAGTACAATTCTTGTTTTTAATGATTAATTTAATATTTATTTTTCATTTTCGATTTGATTTTATTATTAGCCATCCTTAAAAATGAATCAAAAATCATTCCAATAAATTTATATTATTACCATTCATTATATGCATTAGTATTGAAAAAAAATTATTTTTACTGTCTATTACTCTCTATTACTGTTATATTAAAATAAAAATGATACTTAAACATTGTACTGCAACTTGCGTCGTTTCTACATAAATCTAATTTTTTTTAATTCTATACAGATGTAATTTAGGAGAAAAATTTTGGTAAATAAAATTTTATTGTAGTTTATCACAAATTTCTTTAATGTATTTTGTTCATCGCTTGTGTCGTTTTCCAAAAAAATACTTCTTTAATTTTTAATCTTATTTTTTACGATTGAAGGAAAATCTAATCTTCCTATCTAAAAATGATTAATAACAAATTTAAACATCAGTTTGGGGTGGACAACTTTAGTCTGTTAATTTTAATTCGTACCTTGTGTAGCTTTTCGAAAAATTTTATTTTTTAATTTTGAATGTTTTTTTTACGATTCATACAGAAACTGCGTGTCCTATCAAAAATCATTTATGGTGAATTTGAATGAGCTATCGCTATTTTTTGCAAGAAAAACTTTGGTCTATGTATTTATTTCATAGCTTGTGTCGTTTGTCCAACCTTTATTGTTTATTCTTTATGTTTTTTTCGACTAAAAACAAAAACTATGCATCCTATCGAAAAGTAATTAATGTCAAATTTGTAGATCAAAATTTGAATTTTCAACTTAACGACAAAAAGAAAAAATTTGTCATGATAACCTTCTCGGGCTTTGAAAAATAAACGTTTTTCTTCTCATGAGTTTTTTCACAACATGCGTTGTTTGGCTAAAAATTTTAATTTTTTTTTCTTGGATTTTGAAAATGCTATAACTCTGATAATTTTCATTTTATCGAAAAAAGTTATTAGGATAAATTATTCGAGTAGATCATAGAATTTTTAAATCTTAAAAAAAATTGTCTCAAATATTTTGAAAATATGCTCATTTTTTGGATTGTCATCAAAAATAGCTGGTTTACGAATTTACTCTTTTTTTAGGCCTTAAAAAAGTGTGCCAAAGCAGAATACAATCTGACAAATTTTTCGAAAGTTATCGCGCCTACAGTATACTGCAGACTACAGACTACAGTCTACAGACTTCCGACTACAAACAGACAGACACTTTTGTAAAAATAATTTTTTCTGACTCAGGGGGTCTCGAAACGTGGAGATTTGATGAAAAGCGACAAAGTGAAATTTCACATAAAACCAATACCTTCTCATTAGGATGAGAATCTAAAAATAGTAATGTTTCAGTGCTTGATTGTAATAAGACATTCATTTTACATAACTCAACAAGAGAATCGAAATGAAAAATGCTTGCTGGCTTTAAAATGCAACAAAAATAAATTTAGTTCATCAATTTTTTTATAAAAATTAATGAAGTTAAGGAACTTCGTGCGCGATAATATTATTTGTTCAGTGAATGTTACTTTACTATTTCTATTCCTTTTTGAGAAAACAACACTAAACGAAGAAAATCAGATAGCACAAATATAGAAAATTAGGGTCTTTTAGAATTTTTCAACTTGCGAATAACAAGAATTGTAGTCTGAAAATTTTTACAGCTTAATTGTATATTTTGCTATTCTGCACCCAGGAAAAAAACCGATTGAATGAAAATTATTGGAATGAGAGAATTTGAGAATACCTGTTCACGCGAATTACGATCTACTGGTTTGTGACATTTGTGATTGAACTCATAAATTTATTCATTTGAATTGGTCACCATACAGCCTGAATTGGTGGTGTCTGTTGGGTCGCCATTTGAAATTAATGATATTTTCGTGAATCAGCAATCTTAAATTCCTCTATTTAAATGTACTGCATGGACGTACGTTTGGATGTTCTTTACCACTTCATTGTAAGCATCAAGTATCACAGTTGGAACCTTAATATTACACTGAGATACTTTCTGTTAGAATAAATGATAAAAATTAATGAGAATTTAGTATAATATCGTTTCAAAATAGGGAAAACAGGGTTTGTGCATCAAAAATTAATATAGTGGTTTTCGGCCATCAAAGCTAATTTTTTTTTTCTAACAACTGGAATGGAAGTTTTATTATCTCTTATAAAACTTGTGCATATTTAAAATTCACTATATCAAAGTTGGCAAGCGACCTTAAAACGATAGTAATACATTTTATTGGACATAGCAAAAACATCTTTTGAAGTTGCCATACAAAGCATATGAGAATCTCGAACGCCTATATGAAAAATAACTCACTCCACCAAAAGATTCACCCTTGAGAAGGAGGAACTTAATACACAAATTAAATGCAAGTAAATGCGGACACGCGCGTACAATTATTATTTTTATTATTATATACCTAACCTATTCACTAAATATATCATCGCACGCTTAATCGCTATGAAAAATCGAAACGGCTGCGGCGAGATTCGAACCTAACTTACCTAAAGTACTAACGCATTCCCTAACTACTGAACCCCACGGTTATCTTACATTATGGAACATTTGGAAAAAATCTGAGCGTACCGTCGTCGCTTGAAAACTCAGAGCAGTATGAAAAGTATCTGGGCCCTTTTTCACGAGTGATTTGTTGCTTCAGACTTTTTGTTAATAGACAGAATAAACATTTTATCTCGTTCAATGATTACATTGATTTTTCATAAAACAGATTTTTTAAAGAAACTGATAATATTCTTTTTATGAATAACATTCTCTAATTTGATATCTCAGTAACTCAGTATAATAAAATTGAGTGTGTTTGGATGTAATATTTTATAAATTGTACTCTTTAAATTACATCTTATTACCTTAGAGCATAAATTTCGTGAGAAAGAATTCCTAATATTTTACATCCCATAGTATGAACATAGTATGAATTGAAAATAGAAAGAGTTGACTTCTATTTAAAATGTTGTGAAGCATAACCTTTCCACTCGACCGGATAATGGCGAAAACAATCGAGAAGCATTCACAAACGAAACTTTATGAAAAATGAAGAATAATGATTTCATAGTTTGCTATGCGTCTTAGGTTTCTATCTTAGGTTAATTCTTGAAATGGAAATTGATAATATTTCGTATTTAGAATACTACTTTTTCGTTTTCGTATTTTAAATACTCGTATGATAATATTAGAGTTCGGTATTGTAACGCGAATAAGTGCGATAAAACCTCGGTTTTCCCTATTTTCGAACGATATTATACTAAATTCTAATTCCATGTTTTTCATTTATTCTAACAAAAGGTCTCTCAGTGTAGCAGCAGCCGGTACCTTACCACACATGAGTCTTAAAAAAATATTAAAAGCTGATTTGTAGTAAGATCAAAAACATATATTAACAATTTAGCATCCAATATTCCTCCACAATTGATAAATTATAAAAAGATTAATATTAAATAGAATATATTAACTGTAGGTATTCAATTGATTTTGCTATGTTGCGATACATAGTTATGAAAACAGCCATATGGGGCAGCACCTCATAGAAGACGGAACAAGCCGGTAAGTTACAGGCAAGTTTTCAATCGATTTTATTGTCGAAAATTTACAAGAATTTAGGGTTTTCACCGAAATAAATGTAAACTTTTGAGCTCAAATGGTTTTCAACACATCTATGTTAATTTATAGTAACTTAGGAAATATTTTATTAATTATTAACTAGCTATTACCTAGCTACTTTCAATTATTTTAATTATGATACCATTTACTATACAATGCATAATTCGAAAATCCCTTAATTAAAAAATCCCTTTATTCAAAAATTTTTCCTTTTTGATTTTTGTTTTTGAGCTTAAATTTTTAATTGAAAAAATTCAAAATGCAGACTCAAAGATTTGAAGAATTAAAAATTAAAAGCTTTTGAAGTTGAATTTATTTTATTTCAAACATTTATCACTTAACAATTATTATTTATTTAACTATTTAGAAATTCTTTGCCACACATCCATTTATCGACTAGTTTTCATCCTAAAATTCTTAATCTGGAACTTTCATTTCGTTCTAAGACTGTTCAATTTAATACTCCAATTGAATCTTAAATCTGTACAGAATTTGATTTTACCGTTCAATCGACATCGAAACGTCGAAAACATCGATGTTATGTTTTCGATGTACCGATGATGACAACCTTGATAATATCAATAACGAACATCGAAAAAACTTACGATGTTCGGTGTTTCAATGTTCTTTGTTTCTCATTAGAAATTGTAGGGAAATTTTTAACCATTTTTTACATTAAAATCTGGAAAAGATATTATGTGAAATAGCTTAACATTAGAGTTTGCAAGGTAAGCTTATTAATATGTACTTTATTTTAGGTTTTACGTATACTCTCATACTTACTAGAAAAATCTTTGCTACTCGCTTCTGCCATTTTGTTTGAAAAGGTTAAGAATAAGATGTCTTTTAAAGATAAGGCATGATATTACGGCCCTTTTACGGGTTTCGATAAAAAATACTGAAATGAATTAAATATATTTCACAAAATCTGCTACGGATTACTGACGATTTCATGAAACGTTACTAACCTCAAAATCCGAAATGGTCTCACAAAAATGTATAGAAACTGTGTTTTCAAATTTTCAGTATACACTTTAGCGAAAATCATGTCTGTGAGATTGACGAAAATATATCTTATCTAGGTAATTTCTCATCCCAATGTGTTGACTAGCTTGAAGAATTTGATTTTTACATTTGACTTTAAATAATTTTTATTCTGGATTTCTATCTTAATTTTAAGAAATGAAAAGTAATTGTATAAGTTTTCGTGATTTTACATTCTCAAAAGTACTTTTCATTTTTTACAATTCAGATAAAAATACAGAATTATGAATTCTGAGTGTGAAATGAAGCAATGAAATTCTTCTAGCTATGTAGCCGAGATGAACTAAAGTGATAAATTACCTAGATAATATAGATTTTCAATATTATTTAAATTCGGAGGATAGATAATGAAGTCATAAATGTTTGGTTTTTACAATAGGAACTCAGCTTGATAGCCCACCTTTTCAGTTCTGTCTTATTTTGAAATAAATCAGAATTTTCCAATCAAAAAATCGAATCATTCATTATTGTCCCTTTTCACGAACGCAAATTATTTGAAATCAACGAAACATAGAAAATCTTTACTTCTGGCTTTTGATGTTTTGTTTTAAAAGATTAAGAATGAGATTTCTATTGGAGATGACATGATATTACGCCTTTTTTACAATTTTCGATAAAAAGTACTGAAATGTATTCAATATATTTCACAAAATACACTACCATCTACCGAGGATCTCGTGAAACTTTTCTAACCTCATAATTCGAAATTGTCTTACAAAAATTTATAGAAACTGTGTTTTCAAATTTTCAGTGTACTTTTTAGCGAAAATCATATATCTGTGAGATAGAAAGAAACATATCTTATGTAGGTAATTTCTCATCCCAATTTGTTGACTAGGTAGAAGAATTTGATTCTTACATTTTACATTAAAAATGTTTTATTCTGCTTTTTTATCTAAATTTTAAGAAATGCAAAGTAATTGTAGAAGTTTTCATGATTTTACATACTTTAAAAATTTCTTTTCATTCCTTAAAATCCAGATAAAAATACAGAATTATACATTCTTAGCGTGAAATGAAGCAATCAAATTCTTCTAGCTACATAGCCGGCAAACTGGAGTGTCAAATGATCTAGATAATACCTATATATTTCCAATGTTATATGAATTCGGAGGGTAGATATTGATGTCATAAATGTTTAGTTTTTACAATAGCAACTCAGCTCGATAGCCCAGCTAATAATCAAATAATAATAATCAAATTTTAATATTTCTAGAAAGAATAAAAGCGAAGAGCATTTAGAATTCATATTATATTATATATGAATTCATATTCATATTCACTGTAAGAAATTTTTCAGGAAAATTCCCGAAAAAGTTCGGGAAGCTAATAACCCTAACATTTCGGGAATTTTCCCTAACATTTTGTCGGGAAAATTTCGGAAATTTTTCCAAATGTTAGGGAATTTTACCTAACATTTCGTTGGGAAAACTTCGAAAAGTTCGGGAATTTTCCCAAATGTTAGGGAATTTTACCTAATATTTCGTCGGGAAATTTTTGGGAATTTTCCCAAATATTAGGGAATTTTATCTAACATTTCGTAGGAAAATTTTCGGAAAAAGTTCGGGAATTTTTCCTAACAGACGGTAGGCAAAATTTCGGAAAAAGTTTAGGAATTTTGCCAAATTTTAGGAAATTTTGCCTAACAAATTGCAGAAAAAATTTAGAAAAATTTCGGGAATTTTTCTCAATGATAGGAATTTTTTCCTG
>JAAAKG020137981.1:0-12760 GCA_010014905.2 Druon quercuslanigerum
ATTGGAGTTACAAATAAAATCTCCGTTTTGTTTTAATTTTGATGTGACCGTAAGACATAACTAAAAATTCTACAACAAGTTGTTTAATTTTCGAAAAAGTAGATAAATGTTCAGCCAAGTAGTCGAACTTGCAACCAAAAGTGTTATTTTAGACCCGTCTCAATTTGCCAGTATCTTTTCTTAAGCAATAATCAGTTAAAAATCAAGTCTTCATTTTCTATGCATCAATAGTATCAATACGAAATTTGAAAAGTCTAAATAATTAAATTTACAGAAAATTTTTTAGTTTTGTCATTCTCAAATTTACTTCCTGCATAAGCACAAAGCAGTTTCAGCAAAAAGAAAAGTTTACTTATGTTCAATTCAATATTTCATCTTTGGTTGACTTGGATAAGTTTTTGATTTTAAGGTCTTTTGGCATTATTAAAGCCTAAAGGGCATTTACATGATCTGATTTTTGTTTATACTAATAGAATTTAATTTTTTTTACTGCGTAATGTAGTAGACATTTAAATTTCCTGGAAATAGTTTTAAATAGTTATTTCGTAATTCAGTGTCCTGTAAAATAACTTACAGATAACACATTCAATTATTTTCAACTTTGTATTTGAATTTCTGTTTGCCTACTACGTAATAAACCGTGATTCTCGTAAGCTAGATGTTATCGTTGATAGAACAAACATTGTTTGTAAATAGCACCATTGCCAATAAACTGGTTCCAAGTCCAAAAGAACATTATGATGATAATTGGGATTGTAATTAATAATTTAAAATATTAATTTTTTTATTAAGATTTAAAAATATATTAGGCATAAATAGTTTAAACTTAAATTTTGAACCGATATTCCTTTAAAATTTATATTTTCGGGGATCAGATTTACTATAACGCTACAACCTAAAATATCTAGAATAATGATATTAATTTATCATTAACTTATCAATCGAATGAAAAATAGCGACGAAGAAGATGATCAGAAAAACGCGTCTGAAATGATTCTGAAATAAAAGCCCAGGATTAAAACGACAAGAGAATTCGGCATATTTCCTACATTTCTCTAGGCCTAAATAATATCTATTAGAGCTTCTATAGAGGAAATTTGTAATCGGGCTTATAAAGGAAAGCACATTTTAATTTGTTCTGTTAGTCAATCAGCACTTAAGTCTCGTACATCTGAAAAGTTTACTTCCAGAATTATTTGGAGTTGCCTTCCAGATATTTTTAAGGTTGCTAATAAAAACTGGATAAGTCTGATCTGAGCTGCCGGATATGAAGATATTTAGGTAATGAGGAAGCAGATAAACTGGCTAAATTAGAGCTTTACAGCCCCTGATTGGCTCTGAATAACACTGCGGTATCTCACATATAACGGCAAAACGAGTCCTGGAAACCAAAAAATTATGGTTTCTGAAAATTTCATGCCTGAAACATGTAATAAGAGGAATAAAGAAACTTTAACATGGAATAAGGGCAGAATAGTGTTGTATTTTGGTTGCCTATTGGAGACTACCGACTCATAAAATACTTAACCAATATTAAATTGAGTTTTTTTTTAGTAAAGCTTTGATTTAACCACCTTTTCTAGATGCCAGTTTCAAACTAATGTAACAGATAAACATATATTTTTAAATAAATAAACTTCCATTTTTTTCGCGTAGAGGATGCAAAAATCCTTGGCACAATCCATACCCTACGAATTATAGATACGTGGGTACTGGTCGAACCTGATTAACCAATCAAATCTTTTTTAACGGAGGACGGAGAGCCGAATCGGATTGGTGTTGTATCCATCGTCCATATTGATGTTGTTAGGGTGTTTTAAGATTTCGGTTGTTTTGCTATGTTTTTTCAAATAAAATGTTACGTCCTGTTTTGTTATGATGTTCAGCATCTACTGATTCCATGACATGTTTTAGCTTAACTTTACTCTTATGTTCCTTTATTCGTTGGCTAACTGCTCTCCTGGTTTTTGCAGTATAGATTTTGCCACAAGAACAAGGGATTTTATATACTCCCGGATAACTTTCCAGATAGACATACTACATTATTTGAGGCTCTGATACTTTTTGTGATTTTATTTCATGAATATGTGCCTTCCTTTAATGGCAATATTGGTAAATGGAGTAGTAACATTTAAAAGAAAAACAACCCGTGTGAAAATTTAAGTCGGCGGCTGACCAGTTTACGACTAAAGAGCCCGGATTTGAGCCGAGAGTTGGCTGGGGGCCCGGCTTTAAGTCGGGCTCTCTGCATATATCTATACCTAAATCTATCGCCCAACTGTCGGGAGTGCTAACGATTGCGTTAAACTGACAAGTTAAAACTCGGTCAAAAAGTCATCCTCATAAGCTACAGTTCAGAAAATTTAAAGTACCAAATTTTAAGCTCTCTTTTTATAAATATTTATTAATATACGACGTTATGTAAATGTAAAATACAAGAACTTTTAAAAGAAATATTAATAAAATGTTACTTAAATAAACTATTTAAATCAGCTACAATTTTTCTTTGCGTAATATTTCAATTTTTGCTGTTGTAGGCTACTTTACATATTTTTACAATCAGAGGAAGAGAACTTTTTTATGAACATTTTTAATGCTGTATAAAGATAAAAAGATGGAAAAAAAAGACAGTTTGAATTTCAGGAAAGTGTCATTGAATTATTGTCAGAAATTCATTTGTTGCAAGTCTAAACTCAAGAAACGTCAAAATTTGTGGTGTTAAACAAATATTTTCCCTACATATTTCCTATATTTTCTATATTTCCACGCGTGGAACATCCATGCCGCCCCCCCTGGGGCCTCATCCTAAGAGAAGTAAAAGAAGTTAAAAATTTAATAATGAAATACAGTTCATTAAAAGTCGTGAAGAGCAGACGACAAAAGTGAACAATAATCTCGAAAGTCTCGAAACTGCGAGATTTCCAGCAGGATTCTCAATACACCATAATGTAAATTTTGTAACTTTATACTCAATTAATGGTAGTATAATGAATTTATTTATTGCAATTATATATTTTTAAGAAATTTTGAAATTTCTATCAGGTAATTTTAAAATCACGTCAAAAAACTCGTTATTTTGAGACTTTTGTTATTTGCTATTTATATTACATATTAGGTATTATGTTATTTAAAAAATGTTATTATACGCTTACAAAAGTAAAAAAATTACAAATTGAATAACTGTATAATGTTTTTTGCCGTCATCAACTCATAATTTCATTATAATCTCTATTTTAAAATGTTTACTATACATTTATCACGATTCAATATTTGTATACACATCCATTTCCTAATAAAATCAGAATAACTAATTAAGTCATAAAAAAAGTTTAAAAAGCTAGATAATGACTGAGCATTCGATCAGAAGATTTGCCCGCACAGAGCCAGGTTAGCCCCCGACTGGCGTTGTTGGATTATTGTTTTTTTTTCAGCAATTCTGCACAATAACTTCAGGATTGGAAGTTAAACAGGGTTTTAAATTCAATTTTAATCTGATATACATTTCTTAATGCTTAATAAAACTGGAGAATATGTATGTCCATAACTTCTTTTTTTCTTCTTTTTTACAGAAAATGGTACGTTGGCGAGGGGGGATTTTGCACACGGGTGACCAAATGTGTAACACCCGCCCTGGGACATTTATAGAGTCTCAAGATTGTTCTTGTTCTCTTCTGATAATAATAACAATAATGCAACTTCTATTATTCTTGTAGGATTATCATTAATTTCTCTCAGACGCTAGAAGCAAATAATTTTTGGACCAAAAGATGAGCCTGATTTAAGGGACCTAACTATCCATGGACTGTTTATAATTAACCCTTTGCATCAGACAGAGTACGAGGAGCTGTGGGCATTCTCCGAACCATTAATCTAGGTAGACCTACCATAGTCAGGATTATGGATTGAAACTCAACTACTCATGAAATTATTGGCATCCCAAGACAATCCTTTCTACGGGAGTGAAAGACCTTCCAATTCCGTTGTTGAATGAATTTCTGCGCAGTCCTTTAGGTTAATTAGGCAGAAGTCAGCTAAAAATACATTCTACATATACAAGTAAACCGCTATTTTATACTTGCAGGGAGGGTGCAGAATACAGTAATATTTGGCTTACTCCATATCCTAAGAATCCGCGTTTTCATCACGCTATAAAGGTCCGTTACAGTATCCCCCCCCCCCATCACATATTTGTACATGTATACAAATCCATGCGATTGCATCCCAAATGCGCTCCATTGCACCACAAAAAAATTTTGCACTAGGTAATTGTCAATTAATTGGCGCCAGTTTTTTTGTGGAGCTATAGAATGCATTTCGAACTGAATAAGTACATGACAAGAAATGTGGAAAATGTTGATTTATGAGCAAAATCGCGCCATCCCCTCCCCCACTTTGCTTCGCCGATAACTCCGTTATTATAGTGGTGCAATGCTTGTTATTGGTGGTGCGATGGAGCGCAATTAAAGTGCTTCAAAATTACGTATTTAGAAGTTATGTTTTCATAAGTGGGGGGTGGGGGGTGAAGCATGTAACCAGCCCCTCCCCCCACTTTAACACTTGCAATAACTCCTTCAGTTTTGTGGCGCAAAATTTTTACTACGTGCTGCAATGGAGCGTATTTGGGGGGCAATCGAATGGGTTTGTATAAATATAAAAATATGCCTACGAAATTATCGCACATCAACTTACCCCCACTAATTCTTCTCACCCTCTTTACATTCCGGTATCGCCTCTTACTCGTTCCTTCCCTTTCCCTTTAGAATTTTATCTCAAAATTATTCGCTAGAGTTCTGGTTGCACTAGTGCGCTATTCCACTCAGCTCGGAAAAATTCCGTTTCACTCTTGCAACTGAGTGGATGTTCATGCTGTTTGAAATGAGACATGTGGCAAATGAGTATTTGTGACCGAATTTCCCCTCGCTGAAGAACCCTGGTTTACGTTGTTTAGTTTGCTCAATTCAAAAGGATGAGCGACCTCTAAATATTATCCGATTTATTTCTTCTTTTAGGAAATTGAATTTTAACCTAAAAGCCCCTATACTCCATGCATCCTCATCTTATTCTCTCTAGAAGTTCCTTACTTCCTTGCCCTTATTCTTTACACAAATATTGCACTCTCTCTCTTGGCATAATTGAAACGTAATTCCCGTTATGCCTTGACTTTCTTATTCTGTCCTTCGCTGCGTTCTTCTCTCTCCATGCTGTTTCTTTTAACCAACTCATATACCCTCCTTCCTTCCTCATGCATCCTTCTTACTTTATCCATTTGCAATACATTCGTTCTCATATACTGTTCCTTTTTCACCTCCGTCCTCCTTCCCCTACGTCTGCTCTCCTTCTCGCACGAACTCTACCTAACCAGCTTACTTCCCCCCTTTTCTAAACATTTCTCCTCATATTTACACGCTGGGCTCCCCGTTATAATTCCTAAACTCGTTCTTCCTGTCTCCCTCCTGATAATACAGTTCAGCGTACTCCATGCTAACCACGGTGTCCACTTCACGTACCTCTCCTGTATCCTATTTACTTCCTCACTTTCCTTACACTCCACACATCAACTCCGTAAAAGAAGACACTCATCACTACTAAATCAAACAAGTTTTAAGATCCCCTGAATTTGATCAAATAATTTTTACGTCGGTGTCTGTCGGTCGTCGTTCTTGTCGTTGTTTTCGTTGCGGTTGTCGTTGTAGCCTGTAAACACGCTAACATATGAAGCATTTATTCGATTGGATTATCCTCTGGCACATTTTATATGGATTTGCAAAGAAAAGTCTAGTTCGTTAGCCAGATCTTTTGGGCAGAATTTCAGAAAGTTGGATCATTTTGAAAATATTCGAGACGACTTTTTTAATATTTAAAAATTCCTCCTCCAGCTAGTAAATAAAAATACCAACTATATATGGCCACTACTTTTTTTGATAAAGTAAAATTAGTAAAGTTATAGCATTTTTAAAATCGATAAAACCAAACGAAAATTAACATTTGAAGCCAAACAAAGCGTGATATGTGAAAAAGTCAACAAAAGGAAAACGTTATTTTTTGAAGGCCCTACAAGATTTTCTCAACAAAATTTTTAAATTTCGCGAACAGAAATCGAAAATTAAAATTTTTATCTCAAAAAGAACTAACGAAAAAGAATAAACCCCATTTCGTGGTAAACAAAGCAAGATAACAAAAGAGACAGATCCACAAAAATTGGGCTCCTCAAAAAGAATAAAAAAATTTTCAGGAATTAGTTTTTTGTAGCATAAGTAGTTTTTGTTTTATTTTTGAAAAACAGAATTAAAAATAAAACAAATATATTAGTGTACAATGTTACGAGCTACGAGAATGAGTGAGACCAAATTTCATCAAACAAAAAAATTGTACAAATTCTGTACCAATATTTCTTTGATAGGAAGCTTAGTTTTTCTTTTAATTGAGAACAAGATTAAAAATAAAAAAATTATAAAAACAAGTCAATAACAATAAGAATGTGTAAATCTTCATGCATATTATGAATGTTAATGATATAAGTGTATGGGAATGATAAATGTTTTAGCGTAGCTAAAAATAAATTTTACCGTAAAATAAGAAACAAATATTTAAGCAATCGCCATAAACAGAATTTTTACATTTTTTAGCAATACATAAATATCGCATCCCAGGCAGAGGTACATGAAAAATGTGTTATATTTCATAAAAAAATATTGAGAGTAAGATAGAAAATTTAAGATTATGGACAAAATCGCGCGCGAAGCACGAGATTCGTGATGCGAATGTGTTCGCTAAAGCTAAAAGAGCTGTAAAAAACAGCTCACAATCGCAAAATTACATTTGTCGATTCGTTAATCTTTAATATTGAAAGGTCTGTACACGAATATGGGGGAAATGCAAAAAACGAGCGGGAATATGCAAAAACTGCGAATGGGATAAAAACACAAAATCCGAGCGCGCAGCTCAAAATGAATACAAAATCGAGCGCGCCGCGCAAGAATCAGCAATCGGGTGGTTTGGGCGCGCTCAAACTCGTGAGCCGCGCGCGCAGCCCGCGTCGAGAATGTTCCTGCGCAGTGGGCAGAATTTTTTACATCAGGATTAATAAAATTTTATTATTAAAATTATTTTCTAAATAACTACATTGTATTTGGTTTCGTTTCATTCTTACATTGTGTAATATGTGTAAGAAATGTTGCGTCATTTCACCCGCAGAGCTCGCTAATGATTTTATGGTGATCATATTTTATTGTAAACTCAAACAGGCCTTGAATTTTATAGCCCACACAAACAGGTTTGTCTATTAAAGTCGATGATTGTTACCTTCGACATCAGTTATCTTCTGTGATTACGTATCTTTTTCAAGATGGACATACTACCTCATTTCTGCCTCCTGATACTTTGTGTGATTTCATTGCAAGAATATGTGGCTCCTTCTGATAATAATGCTGGTATGTGGAATAGTATCATTTTAAAAAGAGATATTTTAATAAGGCTTTTATCAAATTCTTAGTTCTCCAATTAAAATTTAAAAAATCTTGACATTCTTCTAGACATACGTGACCCTAGAGATATAGTATTAAAATAATACATTCTCAAATAAATATTTATTTTGGTAACATTTATCAAATAGAATATTAACAATGGACATTTTCAAAACCATAATGTTCCATCACCAAATGCCACGTTGCTTTACTAGATTACAATCATGCAAATTATATGTCTTATAATTTTTCATAAAACCGTTGCAAAACCTACAACTAAAGAAAAATTTGCAAGAACCGTACCGGAACGATGATTTCGAATACGGATCCGGCAGTTTGCATTAGCAAACCCGATCCGAAAATTCCCTTTCGAGTCTCTAATTGTCCATCTCGAAAGTTTTCGTAACGGATCTGTTTGTAATACTGCCCACCCGGTATTTTCCGATTTGTTTCTCGAGCAAGCCTGACACAAAAAATACCAGATAGGGGAACTTGTACGGAATTTTTAGTTGCAAGATTACATATTAACATTTTAACTGATCAAAGTTATTTGAAATTAAAATGAAAAAAAATATAGAAAATTTGAAAAGAATTTTTGCATAACTATCCAAATGTAGTAATTTTACATTTGGCGTTTCTTTATTTCGTTCCTATTTAAAAAGAGCCAAAATATCTTATTTTCATGAAAAAGGATGCAATTTTGTTCATTTAATTTTTTTTTCTTTTTTTCCGGTTTTGGAAATAATTATAAAAATCGTCACGCTGGCGACATTTTACTAATTTAAGTAATGGCAAATTACTAAAAAAATAGCAAAAACTACTATTTCAAGCAGGAGAAATATTTACTAATTTGAAAGTACAGAACTTGAAATTAATTGCATTAAGTAAAAACATATTAATTTATCTGCAGCTGAATATATTAATTAGAACACCTCGAAACATCGTGAAACATGTAAATAAGTTACGTCACCTTCACTAAAAAAGTTAAAGTTAGCTGCTTTAAAAATCGTAAAGCACATAATTATTGATTATTTCGAATTAAAAATTTGTAAGCATCTTTAGAGTATCGTATTTTTTGTCACGTAGGTTACATCTTAAATTGTTATTAGATTTTTTTTAGAATACCTTCTCTTGACAACTTATTTTTTCAAATTTTTAGTAAATCCGATTTTTTAACTTTTATGTTTTTGATTTCTTTAAATTTTATTTTTTGACAAGTCAAAAACTCATTTGAAACTAAAGAATTATACAATGAAAGTAGAAATTGGTCGACTGCTTTTTGTCAAATATATTTATTGTTTAATAATGCGACAAAATAGAATTTTTTTTAAACAATTGAATACATGACGCAATCTTATACGTCAGAATCAATAGAAAAATTGAAAAATACTTAAAAATTCTCAAACACAGAAGCAAAGGAAGATAGACTTCTTTAAACATTGTGTAATGGTACGTAAATATTCTTGCCGCAATTACCCACTCTTTGTTTGTTCTCTTCCACTTATTTTAAAAGTGAAAGAGTACTATAAATTATTTCAAGTACACTGATTCACTGTGATTGAAGGGATTGTGAAAGTTCTTATTTTTCTTAATCTTGTTTAAACAATTAGATGGAATTTTTTTAGGTTTGGGACAGATAGGCTACGCCACGTTCGCAATTTCACAATATGTCCTTCTTATTGTTTCAATAAAGTTGAGAATGCTATACTAACGTGTCGATTTACTAAACTTTTTTATTTTGCTTAAATTATTTATTATTGTCTATTAATCTTTAGTGGCTCATTATTTACTAATCAAATCTGAAAAATTTCATCAATTGTTATCTAAATTTTAGGAATTTGGATTTAGAGGGGAAACAGTTTGAAGCTAAAATATAATTATTTAGGCACTTAAGTTGATACTTTCTTCTGTTGTCTGATTAGACAATTTTTTTTATTTATCTCTGGCACAAAAAAAACATTGTACAGTCTTCTGAACAATGTATATCTAATTATGGATATGTTGTATTTTTTTATAAACAAGCACAAACTTAATATTAAAAATAATAATAATAATAATTTGATTGGCTTTCGAATTTCGATTTTTCTTAGTCCAAACCCCCTATTTTGTTGGAATTACCAAAAAGTAATCTCCACTTAAAATTTGTGATAAAAGTAAATTGTATTTCTAAAAAGTTTATATTTGGAAGTAGAACTAAAAAATTGTCCGGAAAGGATTTAGTGATTCGTAAAACTTAAAATTCTTTGAAAAGAGAAAAGTTCCCAAGTTGATATAATTGTATTTTGTAATATGAAAACCTTATATTCAGTAAATATTTTATAATTATTATAAATAGTCAGATTTATGGAACTTTTTGAAATAGTAATAATCCGCCATTTTTACTTAAGTTTAAATTTCAAAACCTACTTTCTATTATACGCCTCACTATTGATATTACCATAGTAGCAGTTTAATCTTGTGATATTTGCAACATAGGAACTTTCATAAACGGGATCAAACAATATTTTAGAGAAACAATTAAATTTGTCAAATTTTCCAAATTTTCGGAATTTATGGACCGAGTCAATTTCAAATCAGAACAGGTTCTACACTTCAAATCGCAGCATCTCTCATGGATAAATTCTGTTTTAGCAAAATGTTTTTTTAAATCCGCGAGAGAATTTAGAAAAATGTTCAAAAATAACAAAATGTAGGCTTCGTTGGTACCGCGGTTTGAGAGCGGTTTCAGTTTATGAAACTATTCAAAAATATTTTCAGTTTTGTTTTCAATATCACTACCCTTCTCAAGATAGATAAGTTGGGCATTTTTAAAAAGTGTAAGAATTTACAAGAAAATCTTACAAACCAAGACAAAAATCGCTCACGTATATTAGGCGTCGTTTGTATAATGAACTTATTTCTTTAAGATTAAGACAAGATAAGCAAATTTCCTTTAAATTCTTATTGTATATAAATGATTTACATAACATTAATGATGTTTAAATAAAAATAATAAGCAGAATTCCTAAAAATGCATCAAGAATTAAACGATAAATTTGAACAACCCACTTACAATTTTTCTATTGCAATTTGAAAAAAGATAAAAGATTTCCGAAAAAAGTGAAGAGAAAAATGCTCTCTGTAAATAAAAAGAAAAAAAGAAAAGACAAATCAGACATAAGTTTTAGAAACAGTTTGATAAAAAGTAGGTAAATACAAATGATAGTAATAGTGAATGATGTCGAAACAAGTATACATAAAATTCCGAGACTACATCAACAATATTTCACAAAAAAGATGTTATACTTGTCAAACAGCTTTGCTGATAAAAAGATTGTCTGCACATCAATAATATTGATCGTGAAAATCTGAAGGTTTCTTTATATCGAAAAGCTTTTTTAAAAACAAAATGCATGTAGTTTCTATGAATCCTGACAAAAGCAATATTACTGTTTGGCTGAAAAAATCAGATTGTGTTGTAGATTGAAATTAATACTGAAGACACAGTTCTTTCCAGAGTTTATGATTCAAGAAATATTCTAAGATAGCGATCCTTTAAAAAAAATTTAAACTATTAATACTAACACTAAATATTTTGAGCAAAACTTTAATTTGCTGCTTAAAGACTGTATCAGAACTTCAAGATACAATATTGAAAATATCTGTAAGTTTAAAAAAATTATAATTAAAAAAACTGTTCCGGGTGGCTTTGTTATGATTTGTTTGGATGATGTTGCAATATTTCTATGTACGTACCTTACATTTTCTGAGAAGAAAATTTTAAATCATTGGGACAACATTTTATCACATATTCTATTGGTTAAAAAAATGTAACAAAAGATATTTTTTATTATTCACCCAAGTTATTTTGAATTTAGTGGACAGATTAACAGAGCTGTAGGTCTGTTCCATGTTTAATTTTACAAAGCGAATTTTATTATTGTTAGGAACATCCTGTTTCTAAATCAATACCCACAAAAATTAATTAAAAACATATTTTATTTAGAATTCAAGAAATAAAACAAAAACAAAGTAATATTTTGCCTGCAGATATTTAGAAAGAATTAAAGGATTACAGTTTGTTTAAGACCTCTGTTCTTCCATGTTTTGGTCCATTTCAAAAACTACTGAATTTATGTCTACAAAGTTTAGGATTCATACTATTTTCCGTATATCATTTAAAATGGACTGAATAATAACTATTTGAAAAGGATCCTTCAAATCATTTGGAAAAGGGGTGGTGTTGCCTACTAAATCGTTAAAATATTTGTGAGATGACTTAAGTGAGACAGACTGGCATACTTCTCAATACGATGATAGAGGAACACACAAGTTATAAGAGTGTATTGCCAGACATACAAAGGATTTATGGGTGTTGACCATGATTTTTATTGGGATAATGTAAAAATTTGTCATAGTGAAAGTGAGAAGAGGAAGATAGAATTTAAGGAAATGATTTATATTAACTGACTTGGACGAATTAAAGAAGAGATATGCTAGGCTGGATAATTATATTTAGTACCGAATTTTGATTAATCTTGATTTTCTTCTACTTTTTCTATTTCTGCCTCCTCAAATTTTTCTGGATTTGATGAGGGTGCTATAAAAGGCCGAAAATTTAGTGATTATTGTTTATAAATGTTTTTCCAATTTTGATTTATTAAAAATAAAAAAAAGACAAGAGAAATAAAAAAGAGAAAGAAGGGGATTTGATTATAATCAAATCCCCTTCTTTCTCTTTGAGAATGAGAAGGCATAATTATTGCCTTCTCATTTTTCTTTTCTCTTTTCATTTGGTTTAAAAAAATAGTTTTTTATTTAATTGTTCAGAAAAATTTGTATCTCTTTTATATCGCTAAAATTCGATCGTAGGATTCTTGGGTTTGTTTTCAGCAATTCTGCACATTAGGTTGACTATTGGAAGTTAAATAGGATTTCAAATTTGATTTAAATCTGATTTAAATTTCTAAAATTTTATATAAAAATAGAGCATATGTATATCAAAAATGAATTTGTTTTTGTTTTACTGAAAAGAGGAAGGGTGGGGAAGAATGGGGTGTTTCACACGAGTGGGCAAATAAACAGTGCTCGCCCTAGGTCGTTTATAGAGTGTCAAGGTTTTTTCCGGTTCTCTTCTAATTAAAATGAATTAAACATTAATTATTCTTATAGAATCATCACCATCAAGTCCTCCCAGATTTGCGAAGCAAATGAATATTCGCCCACCAGATTACCCCGAACTAAGAGATCCAAACCATCCATGGTCAGTTTTTACTCGATATAAGGCAGAAGGCAAAATACGAAGTGAGGTCGGCAGG
>JAAAKG020137982.1:0-12760 GCA_010014905.2 Druon quercuslanigerum
AATTTAATTATATTTTGAACCAAATAGATACATTATTTACTAAAACGAAGAACAATCTATAAAAAAAATAACTTGTTAACAAAATTGCTGAATTTTCAAATAAACAATCGTTTGTTTTCTTAAGCAGTTAAATTTATAACCCACAAGAACGTATTTTCAGGCAGAGGAGAGTTGAATTTTCTACTTAAAAGATAAATTGTTAACCAAATAATTTAATTTTCAAATAAAAAATATAAATTTTTAAACAAAAATGAAAGTTCAATTTCTAATTTGAAAAATAGTAATTTATAGAAACAAACAAAAAGAATTAAAATACGCTTCCATCAAGCAGTTGAATTTACAATTAAAAATATTTTTCAGTCAAGGGAGAACAAAAATTTCAGCCAAATTGTTGAATTTTTTTTTATTCAAAAAGACGAATTCTCTACGGAAAAGTTGAATTTTGAAGCCATTAAGATAAATATTCTACAAAGGAAAATTTACAATTTACAAATTTACAAGCCATAAATATTACTTTTCAGTAAAAAAGTTCATTTTTAAACAATTAGGTCGTTTAATTTTAAAATAAAAACGATCTATTATCAATAAAATAGTTACAATTCTTACAAAATCAATTAATGTTTTACCAATAAAATGAATGTTGTAACAAAGTAGTTCAATGTTCAACAAAAAATACGAATTTTCAATTTAAAACGATAAATTTCCATCTAAAATGTGAATGTTAAATACTTAGTAAACAAAATTAATTTTCTGCAACCAAAAAAGAAAAAAACGCGAATTTTCTACAACAAATTTAAGTTCTTAACCAAAAAAGATAGATTCTTAACAAAAGTGCATTAATTGAATTTCTTACTAAAAATTACAGAGTTTTTGTCAAATTATAAATTAAAGTACTTCCACTTTCCCTGCCAAAAGTTCTATTCTTTTAATTTTAAAAAAATTCTATTATTTGAATTTCGATAATTCGAAGTTTTCGTTAATTGTTCTGAGAAAAATGATTAAGTGCAATTACTTGTACCAATGAAAATGAACTATTTTGCCCAGTATGCATGTATGTTGAAACTTGGCTGAATTAAAGCCCTATTATTACAGGAGCGTGAAATTTTCACGGGTTTCTTCACCTTCACCTTAGTGTAACTTCTTTTAGAATTAATTGATTGAACTTTTATTATAGTGTTATTTCAACGATATATTTTTTGAAATTATTATTTTTTAAATCAAAATTGAAATTAATTCTTTGAAAAAAACCCATATTAACCTTTCGTGTACACACTGGGTTATCAAGACCCTGCAACCAACTTAGACCAGAAATAGAGCTTAGGCGTTTGAAAAAATTGTGGTACCGTCGCTTTATAAGTATAGATAGATGTCCCGAATAAAGTTTCAGACAGTTACTGTAGCGTGCCGGCTCATCAGTCGTCGTTGAAAAGAGATTGAAATCGAAGCAGGGTCAAGGTGACCCATGTGTGTACTTAACGTCGAATTTACTTAAATTTAGATTTTTTGTTTTTATCAATTATGAACGTTTTTTAGTGAAAAGTGCCAGAAACGGGTTTTTAAGCTTGTACAAGGGCACACGGCCATGTCCATCTGCCCCGCGACCAATGAACGATGACGATCGCGCGTACATGTGCAACGATTGTGTTGGTTATAAATAAGTATCAGTAACTACATCATTGTATAACAAAAGCTTTTTTTTTAATTTTTTACAGTGAACAAAAATGGGTTTCACTCAGATATGTGAAAGAATAGGACTCTTTTTTTAATTAATAAGTCATTCTTTGAGAGTATTCACATTAATTATTAGCTAAAAGTATTAAAAATTAAAAAAGTTTTGATTTTTTTCATAAAATTGCATTTTCTCAACAAAAAAAAATTTTTCGCGAATTTTTTTAAGCATGTTAAGGATTTTAAATACACTTATACTACGTATAAATTGCTTTAACATACTTCAAAGTATATCTCTAAATTTTGGTAAGTAAAAACTTTCAGTAGTTGTGAAGTTTATAGAAACCAAAAAGTGAACTGGGCAGTTTTGAACCAGTGTGTATGCGCGTTCAAAAAAATAGGTGTGTACTCGAAGGGTTAAAGAAAAAAAACTTCTATTTGAAAAAATTGCGTTTTTATACTCATTGAAGTAATGTAAAATAAATAGCGGACCGGAAATGTTTTTTTGGTCAAATTAAAATTTTTACTATCATTATGAATAAAATAAAAGATGTGAGATGAAATATATAACGTAATTTATATAATTCTACACAGATAATTATCTCAAAAAAGGTAAATATAATCATTAAACACATTAGACCTGACAGTATTCTTGTCCGAGCCCTGCGGAATTTTAACGTTTTACCCTTGAGCGTAAAAATCAAAATCCGTCCAAGAAAATATTTCCGACCCACTTTTTATTCTACATTATTTTAAGGAGTATAAAAAAGCTTTTTTTTGAAACAGAAATTTTTTGTTTAAATATGCTTAAAAATGAAAAGAGATTTCCAAGTCACTCTAACAAAAGTCCAATCGGATTATTCTAAAAGATGTTACACTAACGTGAAGGTGAAGTAAGTTGCAACTAATATGTTGGAACATACTCAGTCTAAATTATTTATCTGAATTCTAAAGCTGACAATTTTGCGTGCAATATGGACAAAAAGAATTATAACACTTTAAATTTAAGTGACAACAAAAAATTATTAATTTATTTTATTATTATTTACAATTATTGTAATGAACCTAAATTTACATTACTAATTTTTCATATATTAATACATCGCCTGAAAACTGAATTATTCGATATTTCGAATTTTTTTCACGCCCGATGCCACTTCGAATTATGTACGTTTCACTGTAGTTGTATTTTTGACCAAGAAATATGACTTCAACAAAATAGTTCAATGTTTAAAAAAAAATTAAATTTTTATCTACGAAGTAAAATTTTCAACCATAAAAGATGAATTCTGAACCAAAAACATAATTGTAGATGTAGATTATAAAAAAAATCGTTTTTGAGTAAGAAAAGTTTTACATCCAATATTTTTCTGTAGAACTAAATATCTTTAACCATAATAATTTCAATAGAGCACGAACAATATTTCAATAAAAAGAATAATTATATAATTGTGTAAAACCTCCTTTACGTAGAAAGTATTTGAGGTACGGTTTTTAATATTTGGTGAATAATTTATTTTGGACCGAAAAAATATTAAAAACAATAATTTTGTGTACAATATTTGTGAGATTATTGTGAATATTGTGAGAATGTTTTCACCGAAAAATAATTTCTGTTTAATTATGTGTAAGATATATTAATTCCGTGCAGAAAAAAATCAAAAATATATTCAGCAATAATTTGTTATATAAGGGCCCAAACAACAAATTTCGAAAATGGGATTATTGGCTCAAAAATCAAAAAGGTTAAGAGCGGAAAGTGAAATCTCTGGTTTTTTTCTTAAAATTAAAAAGTTGAATTTTCATAAACGACTACAGTTTTTTTTTTTTTTGTAAAATTCAAGCATACTCTTTGAAGGAAAAGAACTTCCTCTCCGTTTTCTCGAAACCTATCATAAAACTTTTTAGACAAGCTTGGTTTGAATTTATTGAACAATTCAATAGCTAAACATTAAATTCTCACTTTTTTTCAAACAAAAAAAGGAATTTTGTATCACCGTACTATTTTTTTATCAACAATTTTTTATATTAATGCAGCTACTCAATAGCTAGAATGAAAAATTTTAACTTCTGTCAAATTGATATTAATTATATTTTTTAATCACCGTACAAATTTGACAGAACGCTCATCTCAGAAAAAAAAAATTCCGAACTTAATAATATTTTCCAATCAAACTCTCCAGTATTCAATTCAGTTATGATCTCGAAAGTTATTGTTAAATTCATCGTTCTATTTTTAATATGTAGGTTCTTAGGGCATGCTACTCTTAAAATACTATTCGCTTTCTTGAAAGCAGATTTATATCTAAATCTTTAAATTATAAATATAAATATTATGCACGAGTTATTACCAACATCTCTTAAGACTTAACGACATGGTTAATGCATCGAATTAAACACTATTGACAAATGAGATTTTAATTTTTTTAAATACATTTAGAGTAGTTTTTTGTGGAACAAATGAGAAAATAACATCAATAATTTTACCTAGCAAATAATATACTTTCTATACCATTCTAAAGTTTTCATAATCTTAAAACTAGTTTTCTGAATTTTAACCTGTCCTACAATGCTTATATTTGAGATAAGCAGCTTAAGTTTAAGATCAAATCCTTTAAATTACTCAGGTACTACTTGGGTCCCATTATGGTATTGTTATTCTCAAGGGTTCGGTGATCATAAACTAAATAACTGGAAAATTTCCAGCCAGCCATTATATGAGTACAGCTGTCCCAGCTGAGCTTCGAAAAGTGTAAATCCTCATCTAATCTAACCACTTACATATTTTCTTTGTTCTTGCAAATTAATCATTTTGTCATGAAAAAATATATTCCTTGTAATTAAAAAAATCGTCGCCGCTCTTCTGATTGCAGATAGATTTATAAATTGTATGAAAAAATGAGTTTTTTAATACTTTTAGAAAAAGTGAACGAACATCTACTGTCCTACAACGATTCGACTTAAATTTTTATAAAAACGTATTTAAAATTATTATATTTACCTTCTGGATTATTTGTTTATTATCACCCTTCACAGGGACGAGTTGCGCCACAGCTCGCTTCGCAGAATGGACTCCACCCATATTTGAATACTTATTTTATCTTCAATTCGTCACTGGGACGTCTTCGCTGGCCGAAAAATTAATAAATAATTATTTTTTTATATTTAGAATCAAATATATATTTATAACAGTTTGCATACTACAGAGAAACTCTGTACCATTTTCCACTCAATAATTTAACGCATCTTGATACACAGAAAACCATTTTTTGAAATGTTCTTTTTACAATAAAAATGCGGATCCAAACCTTTCTTTATTTTCTACTGAATCTTGTATGCAAAAAATATTAAAGGATTCCTAGTTATTCACTTATAACTAATTTTAATTTTAACTTTTTGTGAAAAAAGACAAAATATGTCTGAAACGTAACTTGAACGTACTGATATATGCTCGGAAATTAGTTTTTATTCCAAATAATTGTTCCCTTTTACAAGATATCTCATGTATATAATTTACATTTCAAATCTGTATTTAGATTAGTTGAAGCTATTTCGGAACTGAAACTGTGTTGAAAAAAAATGAAAGTGTGGTAATTTTAATTAAAAACAACATTGTCAACGAATAGGTCTTTCAAAATTAGAGTTGATTCCTTAATTATTATATACAACGAATATGGAAATATATAGCTTACCTTTTCTGGGATACGTCTCTATAATCTTAAATGATTTTGATTCTCTTGAATAATTTCAATGTGTAAGAAATCAATACTTTTTGATCAAAAACTGTTTTTCAAAATATAATTATTCTGAAACGGAGTAATACTAATAGCACTAGCGCCACGACGAAAATCCTTGTCCTTCTTCTGTTCCTCACTCACTGCCACTGAAAAGTAAAATGCAAATGGTAATGGTTGTGGTCAGTGGTGGTGGAGGGTACGTAACAGGTATGTAACATAGCGAGTACAACCAGTATCCGCACTGTTGTTATTATAGGTGGCATTTCTATGAACCAAAACTACTAAATACTTTTTGAAATAAAAATTTCTATTTACCTCATCCAGTATAATATCCGATATATATACTTTCGAAAAAGTCACACAAGTATATTGACCTGATACTTGGCATAGGGGTTACTTTTAGATCCTCGTTGAAAGCACTAAAAGGATTTTTTGGACAGATCAATATAAATTAGGTTATTATTAATTTTGACTATTTAAAAAAATAGTTTTTTCAAAATCTTGAAAAGGATTGGTTTTGGAAAACAATGTTGTACACAAAAGTTGTAGATCTCATCGACACACATATTTTTCATAAATTTTTTTCTAACTTTGGTATTTTCCGGGAATAATGACAAAAATGAATTTTCATATACGTTTTATGCTGGCGTTGGAAAAGGATCGGCATGAGTGGTGGGAGGTGGTGTGGGTAATTTAATACTTAATCATGCCGGCACCTTTAATAACGTCCAAAAAAACTTTGTATCCAAGTGGTGATCTTAAATAGTTTTCAATGATAAAAGTTTATTCTTTAAAACTCTTTTGGGTACTAATATCGCAAGTTTTGAAAGTTTTTTGTAACAAAAAATCTGAAAATTTATTTTTGCCATTTTTCTCGAAAAAATATGAATGGTAAAACAAAGTTTACAGTCTTCGAGATGCGTAGATTAATGTATTGACGAGCTTTCGATGGCTGTTCTTGAATAGTCAATTGTGACTTAAAAACTTGAAAAAATTACATTGTTAAAAAGTTGAATGTCTATTTTTCAATAGAAAATTAGGATAGACTGAAAGAGGGTGATTGCCCCCACCCCCGTGAGCTTTAAGAAACCAAATTTAAAAATTGAAAATTTGTATATCGGGTACATAAAGTGCTTCTTATTTGCCTTAATAAATTTGAGGTCCCTAATTAACAGGCCTTATTTTTAGTACCTGGATAATGGCTACAGTGCAGGTAGCCACACATGTCAGGATTATGTGAACAATAGATTGAAAGAAATGACGGAATTCAAGAATTTATAAAAAAATGTATATTTGCATATTTAATTCTAAAGGGCCAAGCATAAATTACGTAAAGTTTTTTTCTTACATTTTTAACCACGTACCCTCCTTTTCTAGGGTTAGTAAGTTTTTGCCTACTAATTTTTTTTGTAAATTTACTTAAGGGCCATCCAAAATAACGCACGACGATTTTGGTTAGGAGATGGGTTTTTGGTCAAATCTTAATGCTTCTCATAAAATAAACAAAGTAGTTGGACTTTTAAACCTTGAACACCGCACATCCTCCCGCAGCTCCTCTCTCTCTCTCTCTCTCTCTCTCATCCCCACCACGCGGTTTCAATTCTCCGAAAAATGAAATGGAGGATCACGGAATCCAGGTTTGACTGTAGTTGAATGTTCAACTAAAAAAATTTGAACTCACATAAAATATAATACACCAAACTCTCGCTTTTAGTCCAGTGTCGAAAGTTGCCTTCAGTAACCTTAGACTGATTTCGGGGGGATCGGAACGTAAACAGTGAGGGCCTCCTGACTCATTTCCGATAGAAATATATATCTATATATAATTACATATATTATTATCGCAACCGCTCTCATCCTGTTCCCCTGAAACTGCGGGAGCTAGCAGTTCTAGTAAAGCCGATAACGACGTGACTGAAAGCGAGAGTTTGGTGGAGTTGATATTTCAATTAAAAAAAAAAAAAAATACATTGCAATTAGTTAAAATATGTTAAAATACGCAAATTATTTAATCAATTTCTATTTGTCTAAACATTTTTTGCGCGGTTGCTCGTAATTTTTTTTCTGATTCTAATTAAACAATTAAAGAATCTCATAACTAATATTTCTTTGTTAAGGATAAGTGGCAATTTTTTAAAGATTTTTTTTTCTTTGAACAATTTTTTCATTCTTTGCACAAATTTATTATTTTCTTAAATTAATATCGCGTATAATAAATGTTAAGAGTGGTATTTTTGTGAAAGGCAGTCTGAAATTATTTAATTAATTAATATCACTTGGACGTTTTCATATGAAAAATGAAGGAATTCTAGTTTACAAAATAAGTATTGTTTAAACAATTAGGATATAAGTTTCGAAATAAGAAAATAGTAAATAAAAAGCGCCATAGAGAAAGAGATTAAAAATAAATAATCTTCTCTACATTTTCTATGAAAAAGCGCATGTAAATGATTATTATTTGTTTAAATAATTAAAAATCTGTCTTTAAACTAAACATCATTCGTAACATTCATTAAATGTATTACTTCCTCTATAAAATAGTAACTTTTCAAAATTCACAGGTGAAAACATGATTTAAACGAATGATAATTGTTTAAATAATTGTAAAATATCTTTAACACTTTTTTCATATGTATCGTTATTACTAAACATGAAAAGAAAGTGTTTGCTCAATTCAGAGTTTTCTTAACTAGTGCAAAAAATATTTTTTTTTTTCGATTGAGTTAAATATTAACTTTTGTTTGAAAAAGTTCAATATGTTGATTCTGAAATCTTTAAACTTTGTACAAAGAGATATGTTTGTCTGAACTCTCGAATAAAAAATTCATAAATCACGAAAAATGCTCTTGTTTCCAAAAATAGAATGATAAAAAGTTTCTTTAGTTCAAGTTAAAGAACTTTCAGGGTAGAAATATTTAACTTTTTCCAAAATGTGTGTATTGGTTACTATATTGGTATGCGTGGGCAACTTTTGCGGATCATTTCAATTTGTCATTTGTTTTTAATTTTAATTTTTTTAAATTAGGTCTCTGGAAAAAAAAATTTCTTAGATTCTTCTAAATTTAAAAAAATGGTTGAATTTCAATAATTTCATTCATAATTCGGAAGAACATTTCCAACAAACTTACGGTTTCGAGTTTTTAAAATAAGTTAATAATATTTCAAATAAGTCTTTTGGTAAACGAATTTTTTCTTCAAAACAAATTTTATTAACCATACCTGCCATATAAAAATTTAATTTTAAAATTGGAATAGTATAGATCGATCAGTTAGTATTAAAATTCAACCATTTGTAACAAATTTGTTCGAAAAAGTGAATTTAAAAAACAGTTAACAAATTTTTTATGGCAAGCTTTAAAATATTTCCATTAGGAAGAATGTCTTTAATTTAATATTACATCAGTAATATTATGTTCATTCTTAAAATCATAGAAAAACTATTTATTATTCTTTAGAAGTCTAATTTTTTTCACGAAAATGACCTTTAATGATGGTTTCATCACTCTTCAAATCTTTTGAAAGCTCTTAAATCCTTCAAAATGTCTTAAAATACTTTGAAATCTTCTAAAATATCATTCTACACATTTATATAAAAAATAATACATTCTCTTTTATTAATTCTATATACTTTCTAAAACTTCCGAATTTCCTAAAATCAATAATCAATTGAAAAATTTCGAAAGCTCGTAGAATCCCATAAATTGTGTTGAAATTATTTTAAAATCTCCATAATGTTTTAAACACCTTTTCAAATTACTTATAATTCTTAGAGGCATATTAAAACCTTTTAAAATCATCAGTTCCGAGAAATCCTCTGAATTTCTTGAAGAATATATAAATCTCTTAAAATCTCATAAACCCCTAAAAATCTTTAAAAAGAACTAGTTTTTAAGATTTCATAAAATCTCTGAAATTAATTTAAAATACTTTAAAGAGCTTTTACACCTTTTTAAATACTTTGGGTTTCTAAAAATCTCTTGACATTCCTTGAAAATTTTTTTAAATCACTTCAAATTCTTTAAAATATTTTAAAGTTACTGTGAGCCCTTTTATAAATTTTGTGCATTGATATATATATATATATATATATTGTGTGGACGTCTCTCAAATATTTTATAATATTGTTTTATGAATTTGTCCATACTTCCATAAACTTGAAATTATTTTTGTAGTTCACGAAACACTTTCAAATCTATGTTAAAAGTAATTTTAAACGTGCGTATTTTTTTATAAACTATCCAGTAGAAAAATATTTAAAAATATTGCTGCGAAGATCATTTTATCGGTGAGTAAATCTTTTTATTTCTAATAGTAAAATAGAAAATATGCTTTTTTTGATAACATAAAACTTGCATTCGACTGGAGGAGCTGCCGGGTTGTATGTGACCTCCAACCTTGTGCAAAATCAAATTGTTGTTCGCGTAAGAAAAATTATGAAGTGAAGTATTTATAAAAGTAATCATAAATCTCATAATTATAAATGTTATAAAAATATTAATGAAAGAATTCATGAAAAAATGGGGTCATGTTTTGTAAATGCAATATAATTGAATAAATAAAAATTAATAAATTATAATAATATATAAAAATTAAACCTTTTATCCAAAAACCTTTGGTGATTAATGATTCGGATTGTTTTTATCAAAATGACGATGTATTTTTTTTGGCACCTATTCCAACAAAAATATATTGTTCAAAAAGTATGCTGATTATATTTCCCTTGAACATAATATTTTTTACATCGAATATATTCTACACAGAATTAAATAGCATCATATTTTCCCACATAAAATATTCTCTACACAGAATATATTATATATTATATAATATTTATTATATATTATGACAAGTTATTATATATTATGACAAGTTATTATATATTATGAAAAGATTTCCAAAATATTGTACACAAAACTATCCAATCCTTTCCCATCCAAAATACATTCTACAGAAGTATTATGTGTAAAACTTTTCCTACGTATATAATAAGGTGAGTTTTCTAGAAAATAGAGGAATAATTCTTTTAAATAAAATAAATTTACATAATAAATAATAAATTAATATATAGTATAGGCAGGTTACTATATCGTATTTAACATGAAACATTTAAGATTCCAAGTCGAATTATATTGTATTTTAAACAAGATAGTTGAAAATTCAGCCTAAAAAGAATAATTTTCTACCAAAAGGGATTAATTTTTAACAAAACAGTTGGCCTTTTAAGCTGTGAGGTGGATTTTGCAGAAAACAATGAACTTTTAAATACAAAAAGATGAATTTTTAACAAAAAGGTAAGTTTGAACCAAGGAATTTTATTTTTTAACTAAATAGTTGAATTCCAAACAAACAAAGAATAATTATCTAAGATCAAGCATTTGTATTTAAAAAAAAAAAATAGTTCAAGATTCAAGCATAAAAAATAATAATTTTCAGCAAAATTTTGATTTTTTCAACTAAATCATCTAATTTTTAAACAAGTCGAAAAGGAGAAATTATTTTACAAATAGACTGATGCTCAACAAATACTTTAATTTTAAGCAAAATAGTTAAAATTTAAAAAGTATAATTAAATGTTTAACAAAATAGTTAAATTTTTTAGTTACCGATCAGTTTTAGCAAAAAATGAAATAGTTAAAGTATCAGTTAAAAAATTAATTTCCAAAAAACAAAAAACTTTCCCTTTTCCTCCCTCTCCCTTTTCTCCCTTTTTCTCCTTATGTCTCTAATGTGCTGAAAAGTGAGATTGTTTGAAAATCTAATTTTAATGATTGAATTTTTTTTCATGCTTTTATGCATAAAATTATTCTTGAAAAAATTGATTCTTTTCCAATCTCAAAATACAAAAATTTAAAGAGAGACACTAAACAAATGATTCTTTTCCAATCTATAGGGTTTGCTTATAAATATCGTATGATTTCTTTTAATTGAGTTGTGAATGTTACCTCAATTTTCATGGAAGAAATCTTTTAATTAGATTCTTATATTAATAAAATATGAAAAAATGAAATAAAATAAATAACAGTCTATTAATGTTAGAAATATTTAGAAATGTATTATGTTTAGATTATTAATTTTTAATGTTATTGATAATATAATAATCTAAATATATCGGTTAGAATCAACCAAAAAAAACTAGTGTTTAATCATTTTCAACCGTACAGATCCATTTTCAACTGAAGTTAAAAATGTGTGACTGGCATGGTTAAATTCTAGTTTGATTTTTTACCAAAGATTTAATTATATTTTTAACAAAAAAATACATATCAACTAAAATGAAGAATTTGCAATTAAAAAATAAATTTTCATTAAAATAATGAAATTATAAACTAAAATAGTTAAATTTTCACATAAATAATTTTTTTCAAGTAAACAAATTTTTAAGTTACAAGGACGTATTTGCAGTCTAAGAGTTGAGCTTTGAATTTAAAAAACAATATTTAACCAAATAGTTGAATTTTCAAATTAAACAAAAATTTTAATGAACAATACACACTTTAATCAAGTAGTTAAATTTTCAATAAAAAATATTATTTAACCAAGAGAAACAAATTTTCATCTGTTGGATTTTTTAGGCAAAAAGAAATATACTCTACGAAACAATAGAATTTTTAAATCAAGAAGATAAACCATCTACAAAAAATTGAATTTGCAATCCAAAAATATTCACTTTCAACAAAACAGTTAATTTTTAAGCAAATAAATTTTTTAATTTTGAAATAAAAACGATGAATTATCAATTAAATAGTTACCGTTCCAACAAAGTAATTCAACTTTGAAGTAATTAGTTGAAGTTTCAATCAGGCAATATACGAATTTTCTATTAAAAAGTTTTAATTCGCAAATGTATTACCTACATTTTCAACTAAACCGATCAATTTTAAACCAAGAATAAATTGTTAAATTTTATGTTAAACTAAAAAAAATAAACCCAAGTGATTCCATTTTTAACAAATAGTTGAATTTTCGACCAAATGATAACTTTTTTAACAAAATAGTTTAATGATCAACAAAGTAATTAAATTTGCAACCAAGTAGTAAAATTTGTATCTTAATAGGATATTTTTCAAACAAAAGATAGGAATACTGAACCAAAAATATGATAGTAGACTTTCAAATTTGTAAAAATTATCTTGCATATTTTGATCACAAAATTGAATTTTTTATTGTTTTTCGTGTAATCAAAATTTCCATTTTCCCAGAAAATCCAAAAAAATGTATGATTATATTGTAGGGCTTTTAAAAAGAAATGTTTTTCTTTTCTTGAATTTTTGTCATCTCGTGCGTTGTTTGGCTGAAAATTTCGATTGATTTAAAAAATTTTGAAAATGCTATAACTCTGAGAATATTCTTTCTTT
>JAAAKG020137983.1:0-12760 GCA_010014905.2 Druon quercuslanigerum
ATTTTTAATAAAATTCAAGAGTTCTGAACGGAAAAGTTGAATTTTCAACTAAAAAAGGTGAATTTTTAAGAAAAAGATTAATTCACTATTAAAAAGACGAGTTTTTAACAAAATTAAAGAAATCTGAGCCATAAACTTAAATTTTTAACTAAAAAAGATAAATTTAAAAAAATGATTAATTTATTACTAAAAAAACTAATCATTCAATAAAATTTAAGGACTCTCAGCATAAAAGTTGAATTTTTAAACAAAAAGAATAATTCACTACCAAAAGGACGAGTTTTTAACAAAATTCAAGAATTCTCAGCCAAAAACTTGAATTTTCAATTAAGAAAGATGAATCATTAAATAAAATGATTAATTTACCAAAAAAAAAACGTTTTTTCAATAAAACTCAAGGATTATGAACGAAAAAGTTCGAATTTAAACTAAAAAAGAAGAATTTTTAAACAAATAGATTAATTTAATAGCAAAAAGACGAGTTTTCAATAAAATTAAAGAGTTCTTAACCAAAAATTTAAATTTTCAACTAAAAAAAGTGAATTTTTAAACGAAAAGATTTTAGAAAAACTATGTCACCGAAATCAAATAATAGATCATTCTTGTAGGTTGAACACTTTCGTCTCTAACACTTTGTCGGATATGGATAAATCCTCGGATATAGAATATTTTTTTAACTTCATGATCATTGTATGGCCAATTTTTCCTAATCTGTTAAAAAAAAAGATTTCATCTTTCCGAAATAGAAATATTTGTATCCATCCTTATGGAAAATATTACCCAACCCTCTTATCTATAAGATTAATGCCGAGGAAACTTTCTAGGAGAGAACACATTATAAACTCACTCGGAAAATCGCCACTTCTATTCCCGGCAATAAACTCTATATCGATCTCGCAAAATAAAGGGGACAGACCGTAGAGAGAAAAATTCTCTGAAAGTACGAAAGTTGCTGGAAACACGTGTGCCTGAAAACAAAGGGGATGATGGTCGATAGTACGAAATAGCATACAACCACACACATGTATATATGAACGCCTGAATCGTAAACTTGTTGGGCTAGGGGTCGAAAGATGGTGAAAAAGTGGTGGAAAGGGGGTTGGGGGGAAGGAATTCCCAGTTTCCGTTAGTGTCCCCCCCACCCTGCTAGAGCAGCCCGGATCGATAAGAACGAGGGGTTCCCCATATCCACCCCCATTGAATTAGGCATTTTTACGTGGGAGGGTCTACGATATTTATCCCATAGTTTGGGGTAGTCCCCTCTCTTTCGGCCACCCTTCGCCACTCTGCAATATCAATGGGGGTCACTGGCATCCCCAGCAACACACACTTGGGTCGTTGCCATGCACATTTACAAACACGAAACCCGCATTTGTGGTAGGCATGCCTAAATAATAGAAAATGCACCGTCCAGTGACTGTGAGAAAGAGTGTAAGAATTACTATAGAGGCAGGTTAAAGATCAGGGGACCTTTCTTTTGATACCCACATGAGATGTTCTTATAAGATGGTAAATAGGCTTGGAAAATAGCTGGTAACTTAAGACTTAGAATCAGCTCGGATCTCAAAAGAAGAAGAAGGGTGTATAGATGTTGAGATTATGACATGTGGGAATAATAGTGAGAAAAGTATTTAATATTACTTTTTTCAAGGGATAGGTATTCATGGTGAGCTTCTCATTCTATGAATGTGTGTCTTGTAAGAGAAGATCTTATGTTGGACATACATTAGTTCTGTGTTCCGAAAGTGGAACAACTTAGAGAGACAAAAATAAATGTGTTCTTTCTGTTTAGATTAAAATTTAGGTGTAAAAAAAAATTATACACAAACAGACAAAAGTAGGGATTTAATTTGGTTTTAGATCATTTTTTTGCGTACTCATTTCGAACTTCGGAAGAAGGCTAACTGAAGTTTTAACTGAAGAATATTAGAATTGTTTTCAATATTGGTAGCGGTTAATATGAACTAATTATCGTTCAATTTTTATTTCAGTACTGTTGCTATATTGTAATTTTTCTTTTGATTTATAATATTGATAAAAAGAATAATAAAAAGAATTGTTTATATAGTACGATTTTCTTCTGGGATGGCTCAAATTAATGCTATTGGTATGTTGGATTCTGATGACAGGTTTTTTTACTACTTATTTATTTTAATACTTATTTTTTATTACTTATTTTTACTAGTATAATTTTTTTTATATCAGTGATATTACTTATATTTATACCCATATTCTAGTAGCTTTCCTTCAGTTTAATTTCTTTGGTGATGGCCGAAATACGGAAAGTTTGACGAACGAAAGACACATTTTTTTCTTTTAAATTTTTAAAAAGTATTTCTAGTTTAAAACTTATATGTTAAAATTGTACCTGAAAAATTTATCTTACTACAAAAAAGACGAGTTTTCGATTAATAAGTTGAAATTTTAAGAAAGAAAGAAAAATTTTTTCTTTCAATTTCTTAAAAAGTATTTCTGCTTTAAAAATTTGACATTACATTTTTAAACAAAGAGATAAATTTTTAAAACAAAACGGTTAATTTACTACGAAAAAAGATGAATTTTCAGTAAAATTTAAAAATTCTCAACCATAAAGATGAATTTTTAACCAAAAAAGATGAGTTTTGAAACAGAAAGATCAATTTACTTTAAAAAAAAAGAATTTTTAACAAAATTCATGAATTTTCAAAGAAAAATTTAAATTTTTAGAAATAAACAAAGCATCTGTTTCTTTTAATTTTTGAGAAATTAGTTTTACTTTATAACTTAATTGTCAATTTTTTAACAAAAAAGATGAGTTTTTCAATAAAAAGATTTATATTCTACTGAAGAGCAAATCGAATTTTTAATAAAATTCAAGAATCCTCAACCAAAAAGTTGAATTTTGACGAGTTTTTAATAAAATTCAAGAATTGTGCACGAAAAAGTTGATTTCTAAACTAAAAAAGGTAAGTTTTTAAACAAAATTTTTTTATTATTATTTAAATTATAATTTTTTTTATTATTTAAACAAAAAATTAAATTTTATAGAATGAAAGAAACATTTGTTTCATTAAATTTTCGAAAAACTACAAATCGAACTTTTAACAAAATTCAAGAATCTTCAAAGAAAATTTAAATTTCTAGACAGAAAGAGACATTTTTTCTTTTAATTTTTTAACAAGCAGTTCTACTTTAAAACTTAAAGATTAAATTTTTAACTAACAAAGATTAGTTTTTAAACAAAAAGATTAATTTACTATAAAACAAACCAATTTTTAACACAATTCAAGAATTTTCTAAGAAAAAGTTACATTTTGTAGAAAGAAAAAAACATTTGATTCTTTTAATTTCTGAGAGAGTATTTCTACTTTAAAACTTAATTATTAATTTTTTAACACAAAAGATCAGTTTTTCAACAATATAATTAATTTTTTAATGAAGAACAAATCGAATTTTTAATAAAATTCATCAATATCCTAAACCAAACAGTTGAATCTGAAAAAGGTGACTTTTTCAACAAAAAGGTGAAATTATTACCAAAAAAGTCGAATTTTTAACCAAAATGTTGAAATTTCAAGAAAGAAAGAACCATTTTTTTCAACTTTTTAAAAAGTAGTTCTACGTTAAAACTTAGATGGTAATTCTTAACAAAAAAGTTGATTTTCTACAGAAGAAAAGAGTTTTAAACAAAATTCAATAATTCTCAACCAAAAAGTTGAATTTTCAACTAAAAATGCAGAACTTCTAAACAAAATAATTAATATTCTGCTAAAAAAAGCGAATTTTGGGAATTCTTAACAAAAAATTTAAATTTTCAACTAAAAAGATGAATTTTTAAATAAAAGGATTAATTGCCTGTCAAAGAATGAGCTCGGATCTCAAAAGAAGAAAAAGGGTGTATGGATGTTGAGATTATGACATGAGGGAATAATAGTGAGAAAAGTATGTAATATTACTTTTTTTCAAGAGATAGGTATGGTGAGCTTTTCATTTTATGAATGTGTGTCTTATATGAGAAGATCTTATGTTGGACATACATTAGTTTTGTGTTCCGAAAGTGGAACAACTTAGAGAGACAAAAATAAATGTGTTCATTCTGTTGAGATTAAAATTTATGTGAATAAAAATTATACACATACAGAAAAAAGTATGTATTTAATTTGGTTTTAGATCATTTTCTTACATACTCATTTTAATCCTTGGAAGAAGTCTAATTGAAGTTTTATTTTATTTAATTTATTATAATTTATATTATGTTTATTTTATTATATAATAGTAAGAAAAGTTGTTAATATTACTTTTTTCAAGCGAAGTTATTCATGGTGAGCTTCTCATTCTGTGAACGTGTGTCTTATAAAAGAAGATCTTATGTTGGACATACATTAGTTTTGTGTTACGAAAGTGGAACAACTTAGAGAGACAAAGATAAATGTGTTCTTTCTGTTTAGATTAAAATTTAGGTGAAACAAATGTATACACAGACAGAAAAAAGTAGGGATTTAATTTGTTTTTAGATCATTTTTTTACATACACATTTTGAACTTCGGAAGAGGTCTAATTGAAATAGTCCAACTGATAAGTCCGATTTTCTTCTGGGATGGCTCAAATTAAAGCTATTGATATGTTGGATTATGATGAAAGGTCACATTTCTACTGCTATAATTTTTTTTATATCAGTGGTGAAAAAAAGGAAAATGAAGAAAATTTGCATATCTTTACCCATATTTTAGAAGATTTTTCTTTAGTTTAATTTCTTCAACGATGGCCAAAATTAAAGCTATTGGCTAAGAGAAAAAATTTTAATTTTCTTTGTGCTAGTTTGCTTTATATAAATTTATTTAAATACGGAAAGTTTGACGAAAGAAAGAAACATTTTTTTCTTTCAATTTTTTAAAAAGTATTTTTACCTTAAAACTTAGATGTAAAATTTTTAACCAAACAGTTTAATTTACTACCAAAAAAAAACGAATTTTGAACTAAAAAGTTGAATTCTTAAGAAGGAAAGAAACATTTTTTTCTTTCATTATTTTTAAAAGTAGTTCTACTTCAAAACTTAGACAGTAAATTTTTACCAAAAAAAGGTAATTTTTTAGAGAAAAAAAAGAAGTTTTAACAAAATTCAAGACCATTTTCAACCAAAAGCTTGAATTTTTAACCAAAAGATCAATTTTTAAATAAAATGAATTATTTTCTACAAAAAAACGAATTTTTAACAAAATTAGAAAATTTTCAAAGAAAAAGTTAAATTTTCAACTAGAAAAGAACTTTAAAACAAAATGATTAATTTTCTGCTAAAAAAAAACGAATTTTGAGAAATCTTAACCGAAAACTTGAATATTTAACTAATAAAGATAAAAATTTAAATAAAATGATTAGTTAACTACCAAAAAAGACAAATAATTCAATAAAATTTAGGAATTCTCAACCATAAAGTTAAATTTTTAACTAAAACAAGATCATTTTTCAAACAAAAATATTAAATTACTACCAAAAAAGAGGACTTTTTAATGAAATTAAAGAATTCTAAACGGAAAACTCAAAGCTTTAACAGAAAAAGATGAATTTTTAAATAAAAAGAATAATTCACTAACAAAAAGGACGAATTTTTAACAAAATTAAAGAATTCTTACCTATAAACTTAAATTTTCAACTAAAACAGATGAACTTTTTAAAAAAAGTGATTAATTTACATCTAAAAAAGATGAATTTTCAATAAAATTCAAGAATTCTCAACCTAGAAGTTTAATTTTCAACTAAACAAAAATAATATTTAAACAAATAGATCAATGTACTAAAAAGAAGACGAATTTTAACAAAATTCAAGAATTTTTAAAGAAAAGTTCAATTTCTAGAAAGAAAGAAACATTTTTTCTTTTAACTTTTTCAGAAATTCATGAATTCTTTACCAAAAAGTGGAATGTTTAACAAAAAAAGATCAGTATTTTAACAAAAAAAATTAATTTTCTACTAAAGAACAAATCGAATTTTTAATAAAATTCAAGAAACCTCAACAAAAAAGTTGAATTTTTAAATAAAAAATATGAATTTCTAAGCGAAAAAATTATTTTACTGCCATTAAGATGAGTTTTTAACAAAAATAAAAAATTCTTATCCATAAACTTGAATTTTCAACTAAAAAAGACGAATTTTTTAATTTACAACCAAAAAGGATGAATTTGAAATAAAATTCAAGAATTCTAAACTAAAAAGTTGAATTTTTAACTGAAAAAGAAGAATTTTTGAACAAATAGATTAATTCAGTAGAAAAAGACAAGTTTTGAACAAAATTAAAGAATTTTCAAAGAAAAAGTTCAACTTTTAACAAAATTCTAAAATTCTCAACCAAAAAGTTGAACTTTTACCTAAAAAATATAAAATTCTAAGCGAAAAGATTAATTTACTGCCAAAAAGATAAATTTTTAAAATAAATTCAAGAATTCTGAAACAAAGAGTTGAATTTTCAAATAAAAAAATTTCGAAATTATTAACTTTCTGCTAGAAAAAGCGAATTTTAAAAATTCTTAACCAAACACTTAAATTTTTGACTAAAAAAGATTAGTTTTTAAATAAAAAGATTAATTTACTATAAAAAAAATACGAATTTTTAACATAATTTAAGAATTTTCAAAGAAAAAGTTACATTTTGTAAAAAGGAAAAAACTTTTGTTTCTTTTAATTTCTGAGAGAGTATTTCTACTTTAAAACTTAATTATCAATTTTTTAACACAATTAATGAGTTTTTTAACAAAAAGATTAAATTTCTACTGACGAACAAATCGAATTTTTAATAAAATTCAAGAATCCTAAACCAAACAGTTGACTTTGCATATGAAAAAGATTTTACCAAAAAAGACGAATTTTCAACGAAATTTCAGAATTCTGAAACTAAAATTTGAATTTTGAACTAAAAAAAATGAATTTTTAAACAAAAAGAATAATTTAATACCAAAAAAGACGAGTTTTCAACAAAATAAAGAATTTTTAGCCATAAACTTGAATGTTAAACTAAAAAAGATGAATTTTTATATAAAATCATTAATTTTCTACCAAAAAAGACAAAACTTTCAATAAAATTTAAGGATTCTCTGCCAAAAGGTTGCTTTATCAGCCACAAAGGATGAATTTTTTAACAAAAAGATTAAATTACTACCAAAAAAAGACGATTTTTTTAACAAAATTCAAGAATTGTTAACCAAAAAGTTAAATGTTTAACTAAAAAATATGAATTCTGAAACAAATAAACAAATAATTACTTTTCTGCTAAAACAAGCGAGTTTTGAGAATTCTTAACCAAAAACTTAAATTTTTAAAGAAAAAACGTGAGTTTTTAAACAAATCGAATTTTTAATAAAATTCAACAATCCTGAACCAAAAAGTTGAGATTTTAACTAAAAAATTAATTTTCTACCAAAAATACGAATTTTTAACAAAATCCAAGAATTCTGAAATCAAAAGTTGAACTTTTAACTGAAAAAGAAGAACTTTTAAACAATCTGATTTATTTTATGCTAAAAAAAGCGAATTTTGAGAAATTTGGGTTTTTAGACACCGGTGCTGGAATTTTCTATTTGATTTCAATTTTTTCCTGAGACGGCCAAAATTAAAGCTGCTGGCATGCAGAATTGAGATGAAAAATAAAATTTTTGATCTCATAGTATTTTTTTATATTTGTGGTGAAAAAAAAGAAAAATAAGAAAATGTGCAAAATTTACTCATGTAGACGCTGAAAGCTTTTCCTTTGGCCCATTTTTTTCGGGGATGGCCCAAATTGAAGCTATTGGCATGTAGAACTAAGATGACAAAAACAATTTGCTATGTTATAGTCTCCTTATTTTTTATAATAATTGTTAAAAAAGAATAAAAAGCTGAAAATAAGGAAAATGTGGTTATTCAAACCCATATTCCGGAAGCTTTTCTTTTCACCGAATTTTTTTCTGGGATGGTCCAAATTGAAGCTATTAACATTTAGAATTAAGAGCCCAAATAAAACTCTACTCTGTTCTAGTTTCCTCTTTTTTTATATCAGTGGTAAAAAAAGTTTTTAAAAAATCAAGAAAAATTGGTAATTTATACCCATATGCTGGAACCTTTTTTTTAGTTTAATTTTTTTGAGAATGGCTCAAGTTAATGATCTTTGCATATAGAATTAGAATGAAAAAATGTATTCTTTATTAGTTTTTTTTGCAATCAATGGTTAACAAATAAGACCATTTTTTTTTCTTTAGGCCCATATACTGGAGGCTTTTTTTTAGTTTGATGTTTTTTGGGGATGGCCCACAATGAAGTTATTGGGGTAAAAGGTATATTTGCTCCGTTATATTTTTCTCTTTTTTATATCAGTGATGAAAAAATTTTAAAAGAAAAAAAAGAAAAATACACATATTCTAGAAGCTTTTTTTTAGTTTTATTTTTATAGGAATCTGTTATGTTTCTTTTTTCATTATGATCAATGATTAAAAAATGAGAAGATTTGGTTATTGAGACTCATATACTGAAAAAAATTTTTTTAGTCGATTTTTCGAGGATGGGCCAAACTGAAGATATTTGCATATAGAATCTAGATACAAAATAACATTTGCTATATTATGGTTTTATTATATTAGTGTTTAAAAAAATGAAAAATAATAAAATGAGGAGAAATTTAGTGCTGTATACCAATATGCTGAAAGCTTTTCTTTAAGTCCGATTTTCTTTGGGGATGGTTCAAATTAAAGCTATTGGCATCTTGAATTCAGACCACAAATAAAATCTTATATGTTATAATTTTCTCTTATTTATATCAGTGGTAAAGAAAGAACAAAGAAAACTCAACAAAATTTGGTTATTTATACCCATATTCTGGAATCTGTTTTAGTTTGATTTTTTTTAAAGATGGTTTATGTTGAAGATCTTCGCATCTAGAATTACAATAAAAAATAAAATTTGCTTTTTTATAGTTTTTTTTATTGCAATCCATCATTAACAAATTAGCAAATTTGGTTCTTTAGACTCATAGGATGGAAGCTATCATTTCTGTCCCACTGTTTTTGGGGATGGCCCAAATTGAAGACATTGTCATATAGAATTCAGGTGGAAAATAAAATATGCTACTTTATCGTTTATATTAATGGTCAAGAAAAGAAAAATAATAAAATGGGAAAAATTTAGTTCTGTATACCCATATGTAGAAAGCTTTTCTTTTAATCCGATTTACTTCGAGGATGGCCCACATGGAAGCTATTATCATATAGAATTGAGACAAAATAAAAGATGCTGTCATATATTTTTTTATATCAGTGGCAAAAGGAAAATAAAAGAGAAAAATCAATAAGATTTTATTATTAATATCCATATTCTAGAAGCTTTTCTTTAGGCTTCATTTTTTCGAGGATAATTTAAGTTGAAGATCTTGGCATATAGAATTAGAATACAAATATAATTTTCTCTGTTGCAGTTTTCTTTTTTGCAATAAATGGCTTTAAAAAATTAAAAAATTTGGTTATTTAAACACCTACGCTGGACACTTTCACTTTAGTCCTGTTTTCCGCGGGGATTGCATGAATGGAAGATATTGGCATATAGAATTCAGATAAAAAATAAAATTTGCGATGTTAAAGTTTTCTTTATATTAGTGGTCGAAAAAGAAAAATAATCAAAGAAAATAATAAAAAAATTAATGGCTTAAATTGAATCGATTTGTTATATAAAATTTGCTAGGTTAAAATTTTTTTATGTTAATGATTGAAAATAAGAAGAAAAAAGAATATAAGGAAAATTTAATTATGTAGATCAGTCTGCTGTGAGCTTTTCTTTTTAGTCTAATATTCTTCTGGGATGGCTTAAATTGAAACTACTGGTATGTAGAATTAAAAAAATAAATGCCATTTCCTTTGTTATAGTTTTTTTTTCTTACCAGTGTTAAAAAACGTAAAAAAGAAACATCAATTAATTTTGGTTATTAATACTCATATTCTAAAGCTTTTCTTTTAGTTTAATTTTTTCGAGGATAGATGCAGTTGAAAATCTTGGCTTATAGAATTAAGGTAAAAAATAAAATATATAATACTAAAGTTTCTTTTCTATTAGTGGTAAAAAAAAAAAAAAAGAAGAAAATATAATTATGTAAACCAGTAAGCCCGGAGCTTATTCTTTTTAGTCCAATTTTCTTCTAGGATGGTTCAAATTGAAGCTACTTGCATATAGAATCGATATAAAAAACATAATTTTTTATGTTAGAGTTTAAATTATATTATTGGTTAAAAAAAAAAGAAAATTCAATTACGTAGACCATTATGCTGGAAGATTTTATTTTTAGTTCAATTTTCTTTTGGAATTGTTTAAATTGAAGCTACTTGCATATAGAATCGATATAAAAAATAAAATTTGCTATGTTAACGTTTTTTTATACCAGTGGTTGAAATAAAAAATTCCTTATGTAGATTAGTCTGCTGTGAGCTTTTCTTTTTAGTCCAACATTCTTCTCAGATTGCTCAAATTGAAGCTACTGCGGCATGTAGAATTAAAAAATAAATGCCATTTCCTCTGATACAGTTGTTTTCTTATTAATGTCAAAAAACGTAAAAAAGAAACATCAATAACATTTTATTAATAATACTTAGAAATCTTGGCGTATAGAATTTAGGTGAAAAATAAGATTTGCAATGTAAAAGTTTCTTTTATATTAGTGGTAAAAAAAAGAAAAAAGAAAAAAAATGAAGAAAATATAATTGTGTAAACCAGTAAGCCCGGAGCTTATTCTTTTTAGTCCAATTTTCTTTTAGGATGGCTCAAATTGAAGCTACTTGCATATAGAATCGACATGAAAAACATATTTTGTTATGTTAGAGTTTATTTTTTTTATATCAGTGGTTCAAAAATAAAATAAAATTTCTGCAATTTCTTTCTTTCCTTCGTAGAATAACAGAATTTAATCTTACTCTTCTGAACTGAAATTGTGGTGAGTAAAAAATATGCATGTCTTATTGTAAAAAAGTTACCAAAAATTATACATTTTTTAAACAATTATGGAAACATTCGAAGGTCCCCAATAATAGGCGAAATATTAAAACTAAAAAAGTAGATTTCAAAGAAGAATTATTACTGTTATGAATGAGAGACACATTTTTTATAAAGTCTGTAATTATCTGCAACAAATTAATTTTTGTCATATTATACTATTTGTTCAATATCTTTTTCTCTCTTTCGCTTTAAACCTATTTTCTGGTAATTTTAGTTTGTAAAAAATTCATTTTAAAAAATAGAATACGGAAACATTGGTGAGAATATTTTGAATGACATTGAGATTTTGTTTAAAGAAATGTCACCACAATACCGATAAGAATAGCAAATAAAAGTGATAAGTACAAAATATCAGACTAGAGATAAAAGTTGCCTAATACATAATATTATTGTATGTTTTAAACTTTTCTTAGGATAGTACAACATACGCAGGAAAAAAAAACATACAGCTACTTAATTTCAGTGAAAAATTTGACTTATTTTAAGGTGTAACAAAAAGAAGCATGCGAGATTAAAAATTCGCTTTACTCATTAAAGTAAGCAATCGAAAATTCTGAAATTCAGGTATAAAATACATTAAACTCAGACGATATTTTGACTGAAAAGTGAGTGTGAAACCGAGAAATAACAGTACTGTCTTATAAACGCGTAGAACAATCCTGGAAACTATAAATAATATTTGAAATTTTGAAAGAATAATTGAATACATTTTTTCCAAAAAATTTTTTTCCGCGTTTATTTATTCCACAGTAATTGAACTTTGTCAAAAAGAAATAATTTTTTGCATTACATTTTTCAAAATTTTTTAAAGCACTGTTGAGGAAAACACAAATGTCTTCACATTCATTAATCAAGTGTAAATATCTCTTAAGTACTACCTTGAAGTCTTTATAGGCCAGGAGATAAAGAGTATAATATATATAATAACTATAACAATAAAAATTAGTCAGTGTTTCATTTATATGGAAAAAATGAGGATCGCTTATACTCTAGTCCTATCCTTGGAAATTATATCCAACATTATTGGTGAATATACTAATATAATGTTTATTTATAATTTTCAAAACATTGATAAGCTTTCCGCAAATAACTTTTTGTTCAACGCAATCTGAATTCTATCGCATAATTAATTTTTTTTTTCAAACGACATAAAGAAGTTCATTTTTTTCTTTGTTCCTTTTTTTCCTGTTATAGGCTCTTCGGTAAGTTCTCAGTTAAACCAAATTTTGTTTCTTCCAAAATTTATTTTCCCTAAACTGTTAATTAAACAATTGCCAATTGGTTTGGATTGGAAGTCCGTATAGTGTGAAGTCAGAAATGTTGGTAATGATGAAATTAAATGAATAAATATCCAGAAGATGTCACCACAAATATGTTTCTTGAATTAAATAATATTAAATGTTAATAAAAATTTGAGCTTCTAAATTTTTTGGTTTCTAAAGTTTTTTGTTAAGCACTACCAGGGGTCTGATTTTTCATTTAGTTTTTCAATTTTTTTCTAAATAAATTAATATGATGAGAACATGGAATCTTTTCTATTTGACGTTCCCGGTGCTCTGATGCCGCCGCTTCATAGATTTACATTATATAAAGATATTCCATCATGATACAATACACCACAAAAATTTTTATAAACAAATTATTAGTTTCAATAATTAAGCGCTCCGATTCCAGAACGGGACATAACTCGGTAAAGTTGGAGGGATGTTGGCCCCTGGCAACTAAAAATCGAAATTTGAGTATATAATTTTTAAAGAATGCATTCTTATAGGAAATTAGACGG
>JAAAKG020137984.1:0-12760 GCA_010014905.2 Druon quercuslanigerum
CGCATCAAAATACGTAAGTATACGTAGTTTCAAGAAAATCGTCGGTGGGTGCTATTCGGAAGTCCACCCGAAAATTTCTGTCCAAGATTTTAGAAAGTCTAAAAAAAAGTATTGAATTAGGAACTCAATTATACAGACTACCCTGATTTATTTCTGCTGAATAATTGAGTTTGATCTGAATGGAAAGCATGAATCAAACGAACTTTACGTTGATTTTCTGTTAGAATTATATGGCTTTTTTACGGCTATGGTCAATTGCGCCCCAGCTACCTGACATGTAGTTGAACTTTAAATTAAAAATATAAATTTGAAACTATAGAAAAAAGAATATTCTACCAAACAGTTGAATTTTTTTCACTAAATTATTGATCTTTTATGAGAAAAGGACGAATTTTCTATAGAAAAAAGTGGAATTACCAAATTAAAAATTTGCAATTTGGATATAAGAAAATACAAGAACTTTCAACCCAAAAGCTGAATTTCCAACTAAACTAGATTAATTTTCAACAAAAAAAAAGATTTTTTACAAAACTGTTCAATAGGAAATTTTCTAATTCGAAAGTAATTTTTCAACTAAAATAAAAGGAATTTATAACAAAAGAGTTCAATTTCCAACCAAAGAGATGAATTTTTAACTAAAGTTTTAAATCGTCAATCAAAAAATGCATTTTTAGGAAAGTAACTTTAAAACCTATTTGTTTAATTTCTAACTAAAAAGATAAATTTTTAAGCAAAATTAATTTTGCTTAAAATTTTGCTTAATTTTTTAACCAAAAGATTAATATTCTACCGAAAAAAAACATTTTTTTTTATTTCTAAGAAAGTAGTTTAACTTTAAAACCTAATTGTTAATTTTCAAACTAAAATATGAATTATTAAACAATAAGATTAATTTTTTACAAAGAAAAAACAAATTTTCAATAAAATTTAAGAATTCGCAAACAAAAAGTTGAATTTTTAAGAAAGACAGAAATTAAAGAAAATTTTTTTTTAAAAGCAGTTCAACTTTAAAACCTAGTTGATTAATTTTCACCCAAAAAGATAAAATTTTGAACCAAAAGATTAATTCACTACCGAAAAAAAACAAATATTCAATACAATTCAAGAGTTCTCAACTAAAAATTTGAAGTTTTCAAAAAGGAAGAAATTTTTTTTTTTTTTTTTAAGAAATTTGTTCAACTTTAAAATACATTATTTAATATTTTACCAAAAAGCTGAATTTCTAAACTAAAAGATTAAATTTCTTTAGAAAAAACTAATTTTGAACAAAATAGAAGAATTTTTAAAAAATTCAAGAATTTTCAACAAAAAAATTGAACTTTAAACTAAAAAATATGAATTTTTAAACAAAAAGATTCGTTTACTACCAAAAAGACAAATTTTTAACAGAATTCAAGAGTTCTTAACCAAATTTGTTTTAGTTTGAAACTCTTTTTGGGTATTATGTCAAAAAAAATTTTTTAAACCAAAAATTCATTGAAGAATTTCCCAGAAAGCTTAAAAAAAATTTTATCCTTAATCTTAAAAAATCCTTAAACAGCTTCAAAATTTTGTTTTAAAATATTCAAAAATAAACATTTTCGTTCAAATTTGATTGGAATCTTTTCAAATTTTTAATTTTTAAAAAGTTTTTTTAATGTCTAAATATCTCTTAAATTTATATCAATTTTTTTTATAAAACCCTTAATTAATCCTAAGAAATAAAAAAAATAACTTAAAAGTTTCTACTTTTTGTTTAAGATTTTTGAAATATTTTGAAATCTTTTTAAATATTCGCTTAAAATTGATTTTTAAAGTAAAAAAAACATTTTTAATTTTCATAGGAATCTTAATGAAATTTTCCTATATAATTTTACTTTTAATTGTTTGGAATCTTTTCAACTTTGAATTATTTTTCTAATTCTTTCAAAACTTTTGAATACCGTTTAAAACAATTCGACGTTTTCCTACTATTTTTAATAATCCTGCAAATTTTTTACAATGCTTGAAAATATTCCAGATTATTTTTCTACAATTTTGGAAATGAGTTCAAATCTATTTTTAAACACTTTTAAGACTAATGACGACGTTTATACCAAAAATTCCAATTTTATGCTCGGAAATATAAATTTTCAATTAAAAAAAAAAAGTTATATATAATAGTTATAGAATAAGAAGAATAATCTATCAAGAAACAAGATTTTTTATTACACGAAGTTTTAATCAAATAATGGAATTCTCAACTAAAAAAAGTGAAAAAATAAATAAAATAGTTGAATTTTATGTTTAAAAATCAGTTTTTGAAAAAAAACGACTTTTCAACAAAAAATATTTAAATTTGCAGCCAGCCTTACAAAATATAATCCCAGGCGAGAAAAAGCAAGCGAGGGGTAACTCGCTGGATGCAATGGTGGGGGTAACCTTAGCAGGTCATTTGGCGAGTCCTGAATCGCCGGTTTTGTGAGACCCCCCCCCCCCCCTTTCCCAAGTTTTAACTTAGTTTAGGGACGATACCTGTAGTTTGGAAATCTGATTTTGATTTGTGAATTTGAAAAACTGCAATAAAAAATTTTATTCTTTAATTTTTAACTTATAAAGTCAAATAAAAAAATATATAAATGATATTAATATATATATATATATATATATATATATATGATGATATTAATATATATATGTGTGTGTGTAAATTACCAACTTCTAAGTTTTAAAAATGTTATATTTTGCATTTGAGTCCTCGTTAGGTACAAGGGACTCTTGCGTGGTGGGGAACGGTACGCAGGTAGCTGGGGCGGAATTTTTGATCTGCCTTGTTTTTTTTATGAAAAGTTTGTGATTCTTTTAAACGACCCTTTGACGTTGAAGACAAAAGGGGCGAAGAAGTTTGATCTCAAACCAATAACGGTGAAAAGGTTCGTAATCGAGTTCCATCTGCATATTCATGCGGAAACTCTATGCAAATGCAAATATACGACAAACTTTTATTGTGTTCTCACGGATAGCTCGTATATCTCTGAGTTGCGATTCAACTCAGAGTTGTTCTAATTGCCCTTCCAAAGTCCCGAGTGCCGATAGGTTGAAGAATGTCGATAAGGCAAGCGAGTGGAAAATAGTTTCACTGATTTTTGTTAAAAGTTAATTTGACAAAGATACAGTTTTCCAGAAACGAGTAGAAATAGAATTTTCGAATATGTGTACTTTCTCTGAAATCCAACAACGTGTTTGAATATGAAAATCTGTACAAATTTGGGTTCTTAAAAATCTCAAGATCAACGATTGGTGGTTTAACACAAATTTCTCTCTTAGAAGCGAATTTTCTGGGTGTAGGATAACACAGGGTAGCCACTGGATCAGAAACCCCGGGAAAAGAGAGTGAATTTATTTTTTGATGGGGAATAAAAATTTTTGTTCAAATCTTGAGTTTATAAATTTTTCAATTATAAAATCTCTTGCTTAACAAATTTTCCATTTTATATCTTCATTTTTAAATTTACTTTTTTTTAATTATAGAATTCTAAAATGCAGCTTTGAATACTAAAACAATTTTTAACTGAAATCTTTGGGAATAAAAAACTGTAGTTCGAGTTTTAAAAATTAAAGAATAATTTATTGTACTAGATGATTCTGAATTTGTTCAAAATTAAACGATTGATATATAATAACGTTAAATATTGAACTTCTGAAACATATGTCAAAGTCCAATTGAAACTTCAGAAACTATTTTTAATTCTTAAACATTTTCAAATTAACAAACTCACAATCAAACGTTCTTGTATCATTTCAAATCCAACTGAAACAATTTTTATATCAGCAATCATAAATCAATTATTCAAGGCAAAACAATTTAAAACTATATTGCTACAATTTTAATTGTTCCATTGAAAAAAATTTCACTTTTAAGTGAAAGTATTGAATTTTTATTTATTAATTAAAATTAAACAATGAATAATTTTTAAAAATCGCGTAAGTTTAAGAGACTCAAACGTGTTGCAAAAAGTCAAAAATAATTTTAAGTTTCAAAAGATTAAAAATTTTGTGAAACAAAATTTAAATTTTTAAACATTTCGAAAAAAAATTTAGAATTAGGAAAAAAATTCTTCAAAACTTCTGTAAGAAGTGATTTTTTATTATGAAAAATTAATTGTAAGAGAATATTTTTAAAAATTCCAAACATTTAAGAGAAAGAAAAAAATTTCTGCAGATTGATAGGAAAATTTGAAAATATTATTATTTTGTTTTCTTTAAAAAATCAATTTTAAGAGATAATGAAAAAGATTTTCAAATAAGAATCTTGAAGATTTTATGACAATTTTTTCAATTTACATGATTTAAAAAAATTTATCGGAAAAATTGGAATAATTTTAGAAGATATTTGCAAGTTTTGAAAAAATAAAAAAAAATTTAAAGAAAATGTAGATTTTTTAAGATTTTGAAAAAAGAAGAAGGATTCATTTTAAAGAAACATTTACAAAGATTTTCAAAATTTTCAAGAAAAATCTTGAAGATTTTAAGGCTATCTTTCTTATCAAGATAAAATTTTATAAAAAATTCAAATAAGTTAAATACATGTTTATAAAGTTTATAAGTTTTCAAAAGATTCATATGAAATTTTGTATTTCAAGATTTCCATTCTTGTTACAAAAGAGTCTCGAAGATTTGAAAGCCATTTTGTATTTTTCAAGATTAAACTGGAATTATTTAAAAAGATATTTAAAAATTGTGAAACTTCGAAAAATTTCAAACAAAATGTAAATTTTTGAAGTTATTGAACAAAAAATTTAGATTTAGGAAAAAATTCTTCAAAATTCCTAGGAAAAATGATTTTTTAATTTTTTTAAATTAATTTTAAGAGAATATTTGCAAAGATTTCTAACATTTAAGAAAAGAATTTTTTTCTTCACATTGCTAGGAAAATTTGAATATTTTTTTTCTTTTAAAATAAATTTCAAGAGAATGTTTAAAAAGATTTCCAAAATTTTCAAAGAAGAACGTTGAATATTTTATGACAATTTTTTCAGATTGCATGATTTAAAAAAGCAGATAGGAAAGATTGAAATAAATTTAAAAGATATTTACAAGTTTAAAAAAATCAAAAATTTCGAAGAAAATGTAGATTTTTGAAGATTTTAAAAACAAGAAAAAGTATTAATTTCAAAGGAATATTTAAAAAGATTTAAAAAATTTTCAAGAAGAAGAATCTTGAAAATTTTAAGGCTATTTTTCTCATCAAGATAAAATTTTATAAAAAAAATTCGAATCAGTTAAATACATGTTTAGAAAGTTTATAATTTTTCAAAAGATTGAAACGAAATTTTAAATTTTAAGTTGTCAAAAAATCTTTAAAAATCTAGATTTTCGAAAAGTTTCAAAAACGATGTTTTTAAAAAAAAATGTAATATTTTAAGTGAGTCAGAAAAATGTCTCCAAAATCGTAGGAAAATTTCAAAAGTTTTTTGATTAAAAAAAATTAATTTAAAAAGAATATTATAACAGAGTTAAAAACATTTCAAAAATTTTCAGAAAAGAGTCTCGAAGATTGTAATGACATTTTTTTAGGATTAAAAAAATGTTAGGGAAAACTGGAATTATTTAAAAAGATATTTAAAAATTTCAAAAAATTTCAAACGAAATGTAGAATTTTTTACATTTTAAAGCTTTTCAAAATTTTTTAAATGTTTCAACATACTAAAGTGTTTTTTTTTAAGATTCATGGAAAAATATTTAATAATCTTTGGGTTGAATAATTAATTTTAAGAGAGTATTTAGAATCATTTTAAAACCAACTTTGAATCACAATTAATAATTGTACCATTATTAATATAAAACAACTCAAAATATGAATAATTTAATTCTCATACAAAACAACGTTTTCGTTCAAAGAAATGTTAACCATTCAATTTTTAACGTTTCTCACTTAAAACTGTTTAAATCGATATAATTTTGAAAAACTTTTAAAATTCATTGATTTATTCTTCAATTTATAGTATTGAAAATGACACCATGGAGTTATACTTATTACCCAGAAACGTTTGAACTGTTCAACTGCTAAATGCTTGAAATTTAAAATTTAGCATTTCACCGGAATTTAATTTTAAATTGTTCAATTAAAAAGTTCAAAAATGTTTCTTTTTATATGTACAAATCATTGAGCGTTTAAATGAAAAAATTGTTAAGCTAACATAAAAAATTTACCATAGAAAATTTTTCCGAACCGAAAAAAACCCAGGAATTTTTTTCCTCGACTAAAACGGCTACCCTGTAATATTTCGAATTTGTTAAGCCCTTTAGTTATAAAAAAATTCAGATCCCTTCTAACTTTTTTCGTAGATGGCAAAGTCTTCGCTACTTAAAAGTAATTTTCCATATTCGTAAAAAAATGCGGATAATAATAACCGGATTAAAAAATAGGTCTTTAGAGTCCTGCGATTGACGTTGATGATACTGAAGATTCGGAACTCAAGAAAATGGATCATCCTTTTCCGGATGATTCCAGTGGTTAGCTGTGAGGAAGAAGTAAATTTGTTGGTCCTGGTTCTTGGGGAAACCTGGTGATGAGGCCGCTTTCGCTGTCGCTAAACACGGCAGCAAGGTGTAACAGGGCGGCGACGGCGAGGTCGAGGATGAGTTAGACCATGTCGATGAGTCATGTCCGCTGGTTGTAGAAATTGTCGAAGGTACTATCTCCTGGGTGGAGGATGCTACTTTAACCGGAGATCAAAGCTCACTGTCGAACATGGCCAGCGACCGGGTGACCACCTCGTCCTTGAACAAACAAACAAGATTTAAATTTAAAAAATTAGTCAAAGTAGGCGCCTTGCGTCTACAAAAAGGGTTTCGTAGCTTGTTAAGATGTAAATAAGATGTTGAAACCTTCACCTTCCATACTTTCTCTCTCCTACTCCCTCTACTTCTCCTCTCCTCCATTCTACCCCTTCTCGAACCTACACCTTTGCCTCCCCTCCCTTAGCGATCTTCATCATCAACTATTCTCTCTCTCTTCCCAAAGTGCATAATCTACTTCTCCCTCTCCTCAGTACAAATCACATTTATCTTCCCTTCCTCTACCCATCATTTCGGCTTACTTCCTCTAATAACCCTCCAACCATTTCCCACCACTTCTCCTACTTCCAATTTCCTCATTTCTCCTCACATACCTACTAAACTTACTAAACCACCCTTTATTTCCTCTCACTTCGCCTCCCTATGCGTATTGTGAGTTAGGAGTTCTCTTTACTTCCCCTTCTTGGAAAAGAATACTACGGACGGACGGACGGACAACCGATCAGAACTATAAGGATTTTTGCCCGGGTCTACGAAACACTAATATGAAAAGACCAAAATTCTTTCCCGTGGCTTATAAATAATAGATTATTCTTTCAAATTTATTCACAATTGCACATAAAACACAAAAAAAAAACTTTTGATCTTTGTACAGATTTATATTTATGCAATTGTACTTTATTCACGTGTTAAAAAATTAAAAACTAAAAGCTGTGTGCAGCAACCCGACGTGCAGTACTGTGTAAGGAGAAGTGAGGCGAGGGAAAGCAAAGGTAATGAGGAGAGGAAGAGTAGAGGAATTGAGGGGAAATTAGAGAAAGGAAGCAAGAAAAAAAGAATAGAGGAAGTGATGAATAATAAGGAGAAGAGACGTTTTGGAAGTGATAGAAAATGTGTGAAGGGCAAATAGGAGAAGCGAGAGGAAATAAAGTGTGAGAGAGAGAGAGGACGTAGGGGAAGCTAAAGAAAATTATGGAATATCAGGGGAGTGCCATTAGAATAAGTTGTTGGAGGCAAAGCGAGGGTAGAATAAGGGAAGGGATATTAGAGGAAGTATGGAAAACGATGGGAACAGTAGTGTAGTAGACGGAAAGTAGCGGGAGTAGGGAAGCGACATTATTGTGCGGAATTCCTAAAAATAAAACTAATAATCCATCGACCAAATTTAAAGAACCACCATAAAATGTTCCTATTGAAATTAAAAAAAAAACAAATAAAGAAAAACACTTTTTTCTCCTAAAAAAGAAAAGAAAATTATTTTCCTCCTTGGACAAAAATAAAAAAGAGGAATTCAAAATGAGAAGGCAACCAACAAAATTTGGTTGGTTGATTAGGTTGGTTGCCTTCTCATTTTTCTCTCCTCTTTTCGAGGGCAAGCAAAGGTAATGAGGAGAGGATGAGGTGAAATTATGGGACTGGAAGTAAGAGGAATTTAGAGAGGGAAGGATATTAGGACAATTTCTAGTAGGATAATGCGGATGGGTAGAGGATGGAAAGTGAGGGCTCAGTAAGAGGATTGGGAGAAGGGGTGTGTTGGTTGTGAGAGTACGAAAGGAGGAAGTGATAAGAAATAAAGGAAAGTGAACTAGGTGAAGTAAGGGAAAATAAGGAAAAGTGATAGGGAAATAAAAGAAAAGGTGCCAGGGGAACTAGGGGAAGTACTGTGAAATGAGGAAAGGGCAAGTTAGAGAAGTGAGGACAAAAGGTGAAGTGAGGGAAAAAAGGGGAAGTGATAGAAAAATGAGGGGATAGTAAGTAGGGGAATTAGGGAAAAAGAGGAAAGAGATGCAGGATGTAAGTGAAGAGGAAATTATTGGATGAGAAGTAGGGAAATTAAGGGTAAAGAATGAAAATTAGGAAATTAGGAACAGTAAGGGAAGGGGAAGAAGGGGGAATGCGTGAGAGGAACTAGGGTAAGTGTGGCGCAGTAAGGGTGTCGGGTTACTGAGGGGGATTTAGGAGAGGAAAAGTGTGGAAAAATTAGAACAGGGGATTTATAAAAAGTGATGGAAAGTCCTTCCAGGGGAAGTATCCGGATGTGAGGGATAATTATGGGGAAGTAAGATGAATTGAGAGATACTAGGACAATGCGGATGTGTAGAGGATGGCAAGTGAGGGCTCAGTAAGAGGAGAGTGGGAGAAGGGGCTTGTTGGTTGTGGGAGTGCGGAAAGGAGGAACTGATTAGAAATCAAGGAAAGGGAACTAGGGGAAGTAAAGGGAAATAAGAAAAGGGTAAGTTAGAGATGTAAGGAAAAAAAGTTAAGTAAGGGGAAAAAGGGGAAGAGGTGGAGAAATGAGGGGAGAGCAAGTAGGGAAAAGAGGGAAAGAGATGCAGGAGGAGATCAGTGAAGGGGGAATTATTGGATAAGAAGTAGGGAAATTAAGGCTAAAGAGGGGAAATTAGGAAATTATAAACAGTAAGTGTAGGGGAAGTAGGGTAAATGCATGAGAGGAACTAGGGGAAGTGTGGCGTAATAAGGGTGTCGGGTAACTGAGGGGAATTTAGGAGAGGAGAAGTGTGGAAAAATTAGAACAGGGGATTTATAAAAAGTGATGGAAACTCCTTTTAGGGGAAGTGCCCGGAAATGAGGGAAAATTATGGTCTAGAAGTAAGAGGAATTTAGAGATAGGGAAGGATATTAAAGCAAATGCTAGTAGGATAATGCGGATGTGTAGAGGATGGAAAGTGAGGGCTCAGTAAGAGGAGTGGACAAGGGCTGTGTTGGTTGTGGGAGTGCGGAAAGGAGGAACTGATAAGAAATAAAGGAAAGGGAAAAAAAGGAAAAGAGATAGGGAAATAAAAGTGAGGGTGCAAGGTGAACTAGGGGAAGTAATGAGTGGAAAAGGGGGAAAGATATTCAGGAGGAGATAAGTATTGGTTGAAAGGTAGGGAAATTAAGGGTAAAGAGGGAAAATCAGGAAATTAGAAAAAGTAAGGGTAGGGGATGTAGGTGAAGTGCGTGAGGGGAACTAGGGGAAGTGTGGTGCAATAAGGGGGTAGGGTAACTGAAGGGAATTAAGGAGAGTTGAAGTTGGTTTAGGGGGGGGGGGTAGGAGAGGGAAGTGAAACTGTTGAAATTTTATTATTTATAATTATAATTAACAATGAATTTAAATTTTTGATCTTTTGCAAATGAAAATGAACGTACTTTGAGACAGCTTTCAATGAATTCCTCGATGGTTATAACACCGTCTTCATTGAGGTCTAATTTCCGGAAAGCTCTGTCCAATTGATCCCGAAGTTTTCTTTCATCTTCAGCAGCGTGTTGGTGTCTTCGGCCCATTAACTCATGAACCGCTGTAACTAGCTCTCCAAGCTCACTTCTTGTTATACACCCATCTCCATTAACATCGTATAATTTAAATGTCCACCTTAATTTTTCATAGACACTTCCACGCAGAAGTGTGGATAGGGTTACTAGCAGGTCCTGAAAAATTACCAAAATCGTTCATTATTCATTGCTAGCAGCAAATGCACATCAATTCATGTCTCTAGATTTTTATTTACTATAAGGTTAAAAATATAAGAAATTAAAAATTTATGAATTATCAAGTTTTTAGAGATTAAGGGTTTACCATATTTTGAAACAATAATTAAACATTTAAATCGCAAGAGATTAAAGTTAAATAAATATATTTAAAGATTTTGATTTAAAAACGTTCTGAGGGAAATTAACTGTTGAAATTTTATTATTTATATTTATAATTCAACAATAATTCTTTTTTTTTCATCATTGAATTAAACTTTAAACCACAGCTAAATTAAAAGTCGAAAATTAAACTACTCACAACTAAATGAATGGCACGAAAATTTCTTAGTGGAAACAAAATTTCTTTCCTATAGATTAGTTACAGCTTTTTTCTGAAATTTGCTAATTTGTCAATGTTTTTTACTTAGAGTGAGGGAATAATGAATTCAAGTTCACAAACATAATTGTTTAAATAATTTATTATTATTTTAAAAATCCTAGAAATTTGCGGTTTTTTCTGAAATATTTGACTTTTTGTCTATTTTGAATTTAGAGCGTGGTATAAATAAATAAAAAAAATACAGCTGAGTTACCAAGACATACATGTTTCAACAGTTTATTTTTAATAATATTTATTTAAAATAATGCTACAAAATTACGGGTTTTTTCTTAAATTTTTAACATTGTTGTGGCTTTTTAGAAAATGAACATTTTTGCTTTAAAGCTCAACTATTTCGTTGTTAATGCAACTTTTGGGTTTACGAATCGATCTGTTTTGTTAGAATATAATAATAATATATTTTTTGGTAGAAAAATGAACTACTTTGTTGAAAAATTGAACTACTTTGTTAAAATTTAATTTTTTCACCGTTTTCAAAAAACTTTTCTATTTTCTCATTTTTCGCTCAATTAATAGAACCCAATAACAAAATCTAAACTTTTTTGGCTAAAAGTTAATTCGTTTTAATTTAAAAGTCTACTATAAATTTTCTTTACTGAAATCATCTTTTCTGGTTAAAAATTCTATTATTTGATTGCAATTTTTATTATTTTGTTATAAAATCAATAATTTTGATAAAAAATTATCTTTCCTGCTTGAAAATTTAATTACTTGCTTAAAATTTAAACCACTTTAAGAAAATTAATTCTAATGGTTTAATATTTAATTAATTTCCTAAAAATTTATTTTTATTCAAAAAAAAATAATTTTCCTAAATGAAGATTTAGTTATTACATTTTAACTTAAAATTATAATTTTTGGTAAAAAATTACTTTTTTTGTTGTTGGTAATTCATTTATTACAATTTTCTTTAAAAATTGATCTTTCTTGGCTTAAATATCAACTGTTTGGTTATAAATAAATCTATTTAATTAAAAATGCATCGGTTTTGATATAAAAATAATAATAATTTTTAGTAAAAAATTATCCTCATTGGTTCACAATTTAACTACTTATTTTAAACTTAAACTAGTTTATTATAAATTAATTATATTAGTTAAAGAACTATGGTTTATGTTGGAAAGTTTAATGTTTCTCGTTAAAATTCGCTTTTTTAAATAAATTTTGAATTCTAAAAATTTGAACTGTTCCATTTTTTGATGCAAAATAACCGGGATCGTTTTTAGTTGTAAATTTAACTTCAATTTGTGAAAACTTTGTTTTTTTTAAGAATATTGTAATATTATTTGGAAAAATTATTCTTTTGGTTCAAAATTCAACCAGTTGGTTCAAAATTTAACAAATATTTTTCAAAAACAAAAAAAATAGGTATGTTACGAAAAATCTCAAAAGTTTTTTTTTACTTTTCCTCAATAAAAATCGAAGGAAGGATTGTTGCCACATTTGCGTTTGTAATAGAACTGATGAAAATTTAAGATTTATTGATGCTAAATTTAATTATTACATTTTTAGTTAAAATAATTCATTTTCAACCAAGAAAAAGGGATTTAAACAAAAAATAGTTAAATTTTTAACCAAACTGATGGATCTTTAATTAAAAAAATTAATTCTCAACAAAAAATATGCATCTTCCACGAAAATAATTGAATTTTTTACTTAAGAATACATGTTTTCAATAAAATAATTGATTTTTGAAATGAAAATGTTAAATTGTTTAGCAGACATACATTTTTAGTAAAAAAATTTATTTTTTAACAAAATTTCAACCAAAATTGTTGAATTTTTAACCAAAGAAGTTAACTTTTAACTAAAATTTTAAATAGAATCTTTGCCTAAAAACAGAAATTTTTAACCAAACAGATGTTTTTTTAACCGTAATGATTAAATGTCTATAAAAAAATAATTTTTGAAGAAGAATGGAATAGTTAAATTTATAGTTAAAGAAAATAATTCTCAATTAAAAGCTGATTTTCAATCAAAGAAGTGAATTTTCAACAAAAATATTAATTCTCTAACAAAAAAGAATAATTTTGGACAAAACATATCCCTTTTTAACAGATATTTTAATTTTTACTGGAATTTTCCACTCATTAGTTGAGTTTTTTACTAAAAAGGTTAATTAGTCACAAA
>JAAAKG020137985.1:0-12759 GCA_010014905.2 Druon quercuslanigerum
AGGAATAGGAAGAGGGTGAATGAAAAATGTAAACCCTTAGGGGACACATTAGAAGCTTCCACTAACTAACTAACTAAGATTAAAAAATATATTTCGAGTTGTTTTGGACCATGGTTTCGTATTTTAAATTCGATCCAGATTTGGGTCACAATATATTTTAGCTTAGGGATGGACAGTTCGACTTTTTACAGTCGATGTTGGACCCTCGAAATCGACTCGAAGTCGACTCTGTTCATTCAAGTTTTCATGTTCCGACGACTGGACGAATTTTTCTTACCGCCAAGCAACAAATCCAAAATACTTTTGCACTTCGCTTTTCTCGACTGTGCTGTATAGCTAAGTTGGCTCACGTTTAAACCAGATGCGCATGTCCGCTCACATTGAGCAGCAACAAGCGTGCAACACTGCTGCATTCAATGCCGTCTTTTCAAAAACATTTAGTGACTGGTGTGTAGTATTTAATCATTCAACAATGGGTCCTAGTCTGGTATGGATTTATAATTCAGATCATTTTTCTTGTTTCCTGCTTTTGAATAGGATAACTTTATGCTGCTATGCTCCATGCAAAACAAACGATTCTGGGCTATATTAATACCTGAAAAGAGCCCTGAAATAATATTTTGTTTTTACCGTGTACCAAAAGAACTTTTCTTTGGCAGTATTGCCATGACACTAGCCAACCGCCTAGCAGTCCTTCAAACTTCCTACGTACACATGTGGTTTGAGCATAAAGATTTAAGTATTAATTTTTATTTCATTCCTGCATATATGTTATTGGGATCAGTAAAATATTTGTTCCTTAATTTAAAATTTAAAATATGTGTAGCAAGAATAATAGTGTAAATGATCATATATGAGAACGTGTCATTGGTATTTTAAAAATGATATAATATAGCATCCAAAAAAAATTCATGTTGAATCAACCAGAATTCTCATTAATTCAACTAGAATAGAGTGTTAAATTTGCCTTTACTATAAATTCTGTTTAAAAGTATCAGAAGTTTTCTGTTGACAATTTTCTGGTTAATTTTATCAGAAATTCGCGTAAATTTAACCAGAATTTTTGATAAGGTTAACCAGAAATCTTTACTCGACAGTTTTCTGGTAACTTAAGATTACATAGTTCTGGTCAACATAAACAGATATTCTGATATATATTGAATTTCGATACTCTTCTACCTTTATGGACTCTTCCTAACCTCATCTAAAATTACATTAACCACATGTTACATTTTCCCAAAGAAAATAATTTAACCAAAGTTTCCGACAGCAAAGTGCAGCAAATATGTTACACTTCGTAAAATTTCGTCACTCGAAGCAAAAGTAGCATATTGTTGATAAAATGCCTGTAGACCACTTGGTCAATTCCAAAATTCTCGAACATAAACCTTGTTTTTTCATTTTCTACAATGATAATATTTTCGATAATATTTTTCAAAAACACCAAAAAAATATGTGCTTAGTTTAGAAGTATTCCTGTATCACCATGCAGCATTTCATGTTTGTGTTCAAACTTTTTAAAGCGTGATCAACATATTCATATATGCCAGCAAGAACAATATAACTAATAAATATAACATATAGAAAAATATCTATGCACATAGAAGAGAATAGAAAGTTGATTGGTAATGTAGGACTTATTACTATGAAGAAAAATGTGACGAAAAAACTAAAATTGCAATGTAAAAGTGTATGTACTTGCAATCACTGAGCTTTGCAGTGGCGAAAGTTTAACATACAAAGAAAACAAAAGAAGTGAGTGAAAGAAATTTTCTGAGATGGTTTGTTTATGTTAAGAATATGGATGGAGAACGATTTATGAAACAAGTAAATGTAGGTAATGCAGCGTGCCTAAAATTAGTCCGAGAAAAAAGTGGTAGGAATGTGTGAATGAGACACTACAGGGACAAAACATAAAGAGCTTGCATAAAAAGACATATGGATGTGAAGGAAGCTAAATTTGTACATAAATCATTTTTTCAGTTAGGGAATAAAATATTATGTTAAAAAAAATTTTTGTTGAACTCAACTGGTCGATAAATCTTTTGTTATTTCATTTGGTTGTAAATTCATTTTTCTTATTTGAAAATTAACCTTCCTGTTTAAAATAATTTTTTTGGGTATAGAAGTGCACTTTTTCTATATTATTCCAATTTTTACCTTAAAAGCTTAATTCTTTTGTTAAAGACTCATCTATTCTGGTAGAAAATTAATCTTCTTGTTAGTAAAGTAGTTTATGGATATCCCTTTAACAGGGAACTTTGCATGCGTCATTCCTGTCAACAACTGCTATTACCAACGTTGCACGACGCATTGCGTCTTACAAATTTAATTTATTACTTATAAACTCATTAAAATTCGGATTATCAGTGGAATTCAAAATGCATATTCATAAAATCAATTATTAAGTGAAAACGACTTGGATTTTACAAAATGTATTAACAAGGTAGACAAGACTCAGATTAGTATAGATAATCGGTCCGGGAAAAATCGTTAAATCAAATCGTTAAGAATGAGGAAGTGGACCAATCTTCCAAGTCAAAGGTCCCGGCTGGAGGTATACGAATTAGCCAATATACCAAGGTAGAGGATTTTTTCTTGAATTAAGGTAGTTCTCATTACAAAAGTCAGATATCTGAAGAATAATTTTTCTATGTTTCTATTGTTCATCTCCGGAAAGTCGTGGGACCGGAAAAGGGTTCTCTAAGTACTTTAGGCTGTTGCTCTTGGTGGTTCGGAACCCACCTTAAAACTGTAGGTCCCCCTCCCACCACCAAAAAGGGTGTGGGAGGTGTGTTAAGGAATAGGAAGAAGGTGAAAGAAAAAAAATGTAAACCCTTAGGGGACACATTAGAAGCTTCCACTAATAGAAATATGTATTAGGTATTGGCCTTTGAAAAAAAGCTAATTAATTGTTAATGATGAATTTGGTTAACATTACAATAAAGGAATATTCTCGTGCTTTTTAGATTCTATAATATACCATATAGTAGTTATCTCACATATTATGAGTGCTAAGATTCTTCTGACATATTTACATTGTATTAGACACAGCTTGAAGAATAAATATTTAATCAGTAAATTTGCTAAAGTTGAAGTACGAAATTCGAGAAATTCTTGATTTCCTTTTAACTTCAGGACCCCGAATTTAGCTATACATATAAACATATGTTACAGGCAAAGTACATAATCCAGACATTACATATAATCCCTAGGCATTATATAAAATGCAACGAGGACATGAAATATTGACGAACAGTTATAAAAGTCAACAAACGTTTAATCCCTATTTATTACAGCATCACATAAATTAATGGCATTTGGATTTTATGGCAAAAAATTAATGTGTAGCCACTATCTTCAATGACATCTCTTTTTCCTGCTGGATTTCATTAAGGGACAAAATATTCTGTTTAAATATTGCAAACTGCGATCTAAGAAAAGGTTAATTTTATTTTTAAAATATTAAAAACTATAATCAAATTTTAATTTACAATTTTTCTCATATTATTAGTTTAGAAACAAATTAAAATCTAATCAAATTTTTAAGAAATTCGTGACAAACGACTTCTCAAAAATCATTTTACCTATTATCTATTTAACAACATAGTTCTTGTTTTTTGCACTTTTTAGCAATGCCATTTTTCAAAGATTTTCCGATTTATAAAAAAGAGTCTTGAATGGTTGCAAGAATAGAGTATCCATATTTTTTCCTGTAAAAATTTGACTTTCTATTTTTGGCGGTTGAACCTCCATCCGCCTTTCCAAATTTTGTTTGTTTCATGGGAAAAAATTGCCATATTTTTTTCAAATCGGTCAACATTAACTAGTGCCCCCGCGATTTTGACATTATTATGGAATTTTAAAGCGAAAAAGCTCGGTTTTCGGAAAAACGAAAAAAATAAGTACATTTTATTAACTTTTTGTAAATTAAAGCTTGGCCGCCTCTTAAGGAATGTCTAAGGAAGAATTCACACACTATAACTTTTAATGTTGACATCCCGAACTCCCTGGTATTGTGCCCGGAGATTTTTCATAAAATGCAAAATATCAATTTTAAGTCAATAATGTTGATTAATTTCAAAAATAATATTTTCAACTCCAATTACCATATTTCATAAATTATAGATAAAAAAAATTATTAAAATTAATAAAAATTGTGTAAATAATTTAAAAAATATCGTAAAAAATATTTTTATAATTCGTTAATTGTTTCATTGACTTGAGAAAAAACTAAGGAAAAATGGTTTAGAAAAAAAAATTGTGCCTCATTCTTGCGGCGAACGCCTCCCCCTCTATTGCGCTATCGATTCGAGCGCCAGTATTCCAATCCAGTCTTTCTCAATAGTGCCACTCAAATACGTGTACGAAAATAGACATATTTATCAATAAAAATATAATAATTAATAAAATAATTACCGAATCAATGTATACACTTCGCACTTGCGGGAAGGAAAAAAGAAAACTGACGAGCGACACTATTCAGGAAGAGCGGGCGTGAATTCGATGGCTACGGCCCATGGGCTACTGGCCTATGTTCGACCTTATTTGGGAAGCGGACTGTAATTTGAAATTTGTGAATTTTTGTGACATCAAAATAGTTTCCATTGGTCAGAAAAATACAATTTATTATGGTGTAAGCAAATTAATAAACAAAAGTAAGTTTTGGGGGATTTGTAAAGTCGAGCTCATTAAGATCCATATATTTGATATAAAATGTCAAATGTCAAATCTTAAATTTTGACACGTGTCTATAAAAAAATACATTCAATTTTCAAAATTCACTTTTTTTTGCTTTTTATATTGTCCAATTTATCATATGTGTCTTGCTTTTTTCAGAAAGTCAAAGAATGTAATTTTACTCTTTGTAATGAAATGTCAAATGTCAAATCTTGAAGTTTAACATATATTTATAAAAAAACACATTTTTTAACATTTTATTCAAAATCGTCAATACTATGTGAATCGCGTTAAAACTTGAATTAATTATTACCATAAACTATTTGAAAAGCGCACAAAATGTTGAATAGTTAAGAAACAAAACCGCAACTTTCCAGCATTATGCGAAGACAATTTTATTTTAAACAATACTCAATTTCGTAAACAATTATGTTTGTCTACTTGAATTAATTATTACCTCACACTAATTAAAAAGTTGAAAAAAAATTTGAAAATCCGGAAAATCTTGACTTCACAGAACTTTTAAAGCACATTGTAAATTATTTTTTTAAAAGAAATTGAAGAAAATCAAGAGTGGATTTTTTTTAAAAAATGAGTTAAAAAATGTGTTTTTCAAAAATAAAAAAAATTTGTTAAAATTTTCAATTCAACTTTTTTTAAACTGCGTCTTAATATGTGATGACACTGAAATAATGGAGACTATTTACTATACAATTTGCCTGGTCTCTTCTAGGCATTATATATCTTGCCTAGTTGGGTATTATATATAATGCCTAGGGATTATATGTTGCTAATTTATATATTGCTGGATTATATACTTTACCTGTAACATATAAACCTGAAAATTGGAGAATTTATTTAAAGAAAAGTCATTTTCCTATCAAAAAAAGTAACGACATATCTGGATTCTTCTCAGCCATATCTATGGGAGCTTTTTTAATCATGCAAAAAAATATTATTTACAAAATTATATTGTGCATAATATGTATAATTTGTTTAAACGATAATTTAGAAATAGTTTGTCATGTACAAAAAATTTATTTTCTGGGACTGTTAGTTCGTCCGAATATTGAAACCCATATTCAAAGGATATTTCGAGTGAGAGTGGAGGGCATAAAAATAATGTTTAATTTTTTAGCTTTTATATTTTGAAAAATGCATTTGTAGTCTATAATATACGATAAACGATATGTGGTTGTCATTCATGAAAATTTGCTGTTCACTTATTGTTGAAATAAGTTATAACTATTATAAACAATTTAATTGGTTATGTAATGGAAAGTAATGGACATTTTTTATTACGCACTTTGCCTGGTCTCTTCTGGGCATTATATATCTTGCCTAGTTGGGCAATATATATAATGCCTAGGGATTATATATTGCTGGATTATATACTTTACCTGCAATATATGCAAAAAAATATTATTTACACAATTATATCCTACATAATATTTATAATTTGTTTAAACGATAATTTAGAAATAGTTTATAATTTACGAAAAATTAATTTTTCTGGGACTGTTAGTTCTTCCGAATATTGAAATTCATTTTTTTGAGTGAGAGTGGAGGGAATAAAAGTAATGTTTAATTTGGAGTTTTTCCATTTTGAAAAATTTATTTGTATTCTATGATGATATTCATGAAAATTTGTTGTTCACTTATTGTTAAAATAAGTTATAAGTATTATAAACCATTTCATTGTTTGAGTAATTATTTGTTGCATGATTAAAAAGTTCCTAGAGATATGGTCGATTCGCATGCAGCAATACCTTTAGATTTTTTTTGGACTGTTAGTGCGTTATACCTATATATCCTAATATTCAAATTAATATGCAAAGGCTTTTTGGTATTCAGTGAGGGAGAATCGGATAAAACAATATTTAATTTATGAATTTTTCAGTATGGATGGATCGTTAAAGGTGGCAATTAATTGGAATTTATTTAGTTTTACTTTACATTATTGCACATTAAAAAATCAAAAAATTATGAAAATGTATAAACATTGTAATTGTTTAAATAATTATTTTTTGGTTGTGATTAAAAATCACCTGGTGGTATTTTTTTCAACTATCTAGTAATATGCTTGAATATATTTTCGTCTCATACATTTTTTTTATATAGAGTTCCGAATTATTTGCAGCAATTTAATTGATTACAAAGTTTTTTTCATCATTTGAAAAGCTTCCAGAGATATGGCTGAGACGAATCCATAGATATTCGGGATTGATAGGACAAATACTTATATTTAAATAAATTCCATAAGTTTCAAATCTATATTTATAGTTGAATTCAGGGTCGTAAAATCTTTTACGTGATATTTCCTCTTCAGATAGTGAGAAATATTTTTACTAGGGGTAATTTGATGTAAAATTTCAAAGTCATCAATGATTTTTAGTGTCATTTAGCTTTCACTATCCATGTTGATAATTCCCGACGATAATGTATATTTTCATCATTTATGGCTAAAACAAGTATTCAATTCGTTCAATAATATTTACCTCCGTTTAAGTTTTTTGTCAATAGCGTTTATCAGCCTGATCGTGTTTATCCAGGAAAACACTGATAAGCTCTTAAAGCTGAAAAATATTTTATTTGAAGTAATAAAACCAATAATTACAAATTAAAGCACTCTAAATGGAACTCCTAAATTTTACAATTAAAGCTTTAAAAAATTTTCATTCCGAAATGTTTTATTCAGACGATCAACAATTTATACGTATAAATTGGAAACTTTAAACGCTCTTTAACTGAACAGTTTTAAATTAAATTCCATTAAAATGCAAACATTTTCATTGAATCATACTATCATTTTTAATGCTCAAAATTAAAAAATTAAATATAAAATTTTTAAATGTCTGAAATTATATAATTTTAAGCAATTTTATGTTAGAATCATTTGAAACTCTTGAATTTATAAAATATTCGACGCTATCAAATATTCAACGCAGGAAAATTGTTTGATGGTAAAATTCCTGAATATAGACAGTTAAATAGTTTTTAATTATTATTACTATTATTATTATGAAACCAATAAGCTGTTTCCCTTTCGGGGTGATAAATAATAATATAAAAATAATTCACCAAATAAAAGTTTTTTATTGATAATTTTTTATTTTATGAGCTTATTATTTTATATTTTATTATGTAACCATTTCTTAATTGTTTATATTCAAGAATTTAATCTTTCGTGAATTGCCCTGTAGTCGACAATTATACAGTGTTGGCTATTTGATATTTTCGGCAATTTTATTTAAGTAATTTTCTAGCATTGGGGATTTTCCGATTCGATAGTATTATAAAATGTCGAGAATTTTGAATAGTATGCTACTTCTAATCCTGGAAATATTCAGTTTTGAATATTTTCTTTTTGTAGACTTTTTCAGGTGGAAAATTTTTTTCATGATTTTCCAGGCATTCTTGAAAATTCATTCGATAAAAAGAATATTCTCAGAGTTATAGCATTTTCTAAAAAATTTTAATTAATAGAAAATCACAATTTTAAGACAAACGAGGTACGATATGACAAAAAGTCATGAGAAGAAAAATATTGCTTTTTGAAAGCCCTACAAGATTATCATAACAAATTTTTGAATTTTCTCGGCAAATCGAATGCAAATTTTTGAATGCACAAAAAATAATAAAAAATAACAAATTCCATTTTATGGTCAAAATACGCAGAATAAAAAAAAGATGAATAAACAAAATTTGTGATCCCAAAAAAGGACCTACGAATTCGTTAATAACCACTTCTTGATTGGAAGCTTAATTTTTGTTTTATTCGGGAAAAATCAAATTGAAAATAAAACAACAACAAAATTTTGTGGAAAAACGACAGGAGTTACGAAAAAAAAGATTTAACAGAAATTTTTTAACCGAAAAATAGCTACAAATAGAAAAAAATTATTAACAAAAAAAAGAGATACAAATTTGTAATAATTTATTACATTCTAATGATTAATGATTAAGAAAGTATTAGAATGGCCAAACGACGCAAACTACAAAAAAAAGTCTGTAAGAGAAATTATAGCTTCTCAAAAATCCTACAAAATGTCTTAACAATTTTCTAGTAGGATTCGTAATTTTTTTTTATTTATCGTAAGTAATATACAGAAGAAAAAAAATTCAAATATTCTTCGCATAACAACGCGAGATAGAGAAAATGTTCTAAAAAAAGAATTTCAGTTTTTTATTTATTTTAAGGTGGTTCAGAAAATACGCATTTACTAAATGTCTGTCAAAAATCGTGCGCGCGGTGCGAGTGTAAATAAAGTAATACTTCGATCCAAAAGAGATGTTTTTGATAAAGTTTCATTCATTTGAAAATTCATCTCTTTCGGTAGAATTTTTATTTTTTCCGGAAAACTCGACTGCTAGGTTAAAAGTTGAAGTACTTTGATAAATATTCATTTTTCTGATTCAGGATTCATAATGCCAGTTAAAAATTCATCTCATTAGTTAAAAATGAACTTTTAAGATTTAGAATTCAACTCTTTTGTTAAAAATTTGGTGTTTCGGTAGAATTCAATTGTTTTTATCTAGAAATAAATTTTTTTTGCTTGATATTTTTCCACATAATAGGAATTCAAACTAATTTCTTAAAGGTTTATTCATTTGGTTGAAAATTCATCACTTTATCTGAAAAATCCTCACTTTGGATGAAAATTTGATTATTCTGTTAAAAATACATTTTTTTGTTCAAAATTCATTTCATTAAATTTTCCGTTTCTCGTCAAAACTTTATCTTTTTTATTTGAGAATTCTAATATTTGGTTGGAAATTGATGTATTTGATAGAAAAATAAAAAAAAATTAATTTTTAATTCTGTAAATCTTCTTCTAAGGTTACGAATGAACTAGACAACAAAAAGAGTTGAAACTAAACTTATTTTTAATTTTCTGCTATTACCGTTCTCAAAAATTCCTGGCCTTTTCCCGGTATTTAACGGGATTTTGATCAATTTTCTATCAATTTTTTCAAACTTTTATCCCGGTTTTTACCGGAATTAGTTACTAAATATAGTTATTTCTTCATGTTTCTAAAAATTGTTGTACATTAAAAAAATGTTCAAAATTTTATAAGGTAAACTTGTAGGGAATTTTTTCCGAGAAAAAAGCTTTCTTTTATTTGATGCGTATCCATTTCGAAATTGCAGAAACAAAAAGAAAAAGTTTTCCGTAAACAAACGATGAACTTGTCACAGTTTACCAAAAGTTTTTACCCTCGCAGAAAAAGTTGCTCCCTTGAAATATGTTCAGTGTCTTGTTTATTGTCACGCTTATACTACTCGGAGATTTTACGTTGCAAATTTAAATTGACTTCCACCGAATAAATTTTTTTTTTCGAATCAACAACATTTTTATTGGTTAAGCATAATCTTTTGTTGTGTTTTTGAAAACTTTTAGTTGCCTAAAAAACGCTTTTATGTGGAAACAAAAATGTTGTTGAACCAACATAATAATTTTTTTATCCGTACCGAAAATTATTCTCAGTTTGTGTTGCAATTTTTATCTATATTTTATAGCAAATTATCAAAACATTAATAATATGCTTAGGCACAGGTCCTTTCCGACTCTATTTTTTAATGATGGTTCTTATTTCTTTTTTTCTTTTAATCGTTTGCTCGCTTGCTGAAAATAAATACATTTTTAAAAACGGAAAATTTTAAACATTTTCTAAATGGCGAGATGCGAAAAAACTAAACGTTCCATTCGGTTCTGCGTGAAAATAAAATAAAATCCAAGTATTGGTCCATTTTTTTGCTTTATTCAATTTTTTATATATAGTATAAATATAAGTTCTATATCGTCTAATTATTTATTTATACTACGTATCCAATTGAGTCCATAAAAAATTGGGAAATGAATATTAAACTTTATGGAAATTTTTTAGCTGAATTGAAAAGCACCATTAGTTTTTTCGTATCTCACATTTTTAAGAAATTATTTAATTAAAAAATTGTTATGCCCCAGAGTAACACACAAGCATACAGAAAATCTTTATTTTTTTGAGAAATTTAAAAAGATGTCCAGAAAAAATGTCAAAAATAATTGACTTTTGTACAAATAAATTGGCTGCTATCTTGAATTCTTAGAAATTTTAAATATCTAATTTCAATACAAAAATCTTAAAGATAACTTTGATTTTCTGGATTTTTATAGTAAAGTTTAAAAATATTTCATTGAAGGCTACAAAAATGAGCTATTTTTGGATTATTTAATTAGACGGCATCTTATTAAATTGTTTTAAAATTTTGAATATTTTTCCCACCATTATTCATTAGCAACAGAGTATAAATACTCAATTTCGAAACAAATAGGGTACTGTTTGAAAAATGATTCTTGTTGAAGGTTATTTACTATTTCATCTTAAATAAGAATTTAAGGAAAATATGAAAATTATAGAAAAAACCGCAAATTTCTGGCATTATGCTAAGTGAAGATCATTATAAACAATAATAAATTAGTTAAACAATTATATTTGAGATCTTCCATCAAAAGTAAAAGTCAAAAGTAAACAAACAGTTTAAATTTTAAGAATAAACCGCAAACATCTAGTATTACTATATGAGAAGATAGTTATAATAAATAATAAATTGTTTAAACAATGTTGTTTAAATTGTAATAGTTACTATCTCACGCTAGGATAAATGTGGACATTTTAGTAAAAATTACAACTTTCTACCATTACTATAGTAGAGAATATACAAATATACAAAACAAATTGTTAAAAAGATTTTGCAATACTTTACGTCTTAGAAAAAATTTGTAATAAAAGAAACCGCAAAAAAAATTAGCGCCAAAAACTCGCTGAACCCAGTTTTATTAATTATGGGGTTTTTTGTTACCATATAAAACAGAGTAATGGTGGTAAAATGTAAAAATAAATTTTGTGTTCGTATACCATGGCTAATAGTGAAGAGAAATCTTGAGAGTCAACTCGATACACCTAAAATTGACGATTCGAAATAAAAATTACAAAAAGATCTTTTTGATGGCTGAAAATGTTTATGGTTGAACGCCATGGAGCTTGCGGAATAGGGTAGCCCAAAAACGCAAAAGTTTCGAATTTATAATGCCCCCCTACCCCCACTTTGTTAGGTTCAAAAAACAGTAAATGCGTGTGTTTTTGTAAACCTTAAGTACAGTCTATGCTCTCATGAAAACTCTTCAAGGAATACAAATCCATCAATTATATTTAATCTCAGCCCCCCTGAGCACCTTTAACGGTGCCCACAAACTACTCCATGCAAGTTCATTAAGGATTTTGCGGAATCTTGCCCTTCACTTTTACTTTTATTCTCAGTATGGCATGGTGGGAATACCATATTCCCACCTTTTTTCATATGATTTTTTGCGATTTCAGAGTAGTTTTTATTGGAAGGGTCTAAAATTTTTTAATAATATGTTAAGACTTATAAACAAAGATGAAAAAAGCCTTTTTTGTTGAAAAATGCATTATTGAACAAACTTTCTATTATATCCTTATTAAAATGGGTACATTAGGGTTTTTGGGTCGCTGACTACGAATCTGGACTCTGATTTTGAAAATTCAAAATGGTGGATCCAATATGGCTGCCGAAATTGTGAATATTTTTTATTTTACCTGAAATTTGGTATACAGAGGTTTTTGTGGTCGCTGATCACGAATCTGTAATCAGACTTTGAAAATCCAAAATGAAGCATCCAATATGGCGGCCAAATAAAAAAGTTTTCTGAATTTAAAAAAAAATTAGTGTACAAGGATTTTTGGAGTCAATGATCACGAATCTCAATTTAGATTTTGAAAATTCAGAAAATTGGTACTAATATGGCGACCTTTAATCTCAAATAACCAATTTCATAGTTGCATAACAGTTTCATAACCTTTTTAAATTTGTTCACATTTCGAATTTTGTACTTATTTTTCGATTTGTGTGTATCTTTTATAAATGATACTTCAAGAAGCAATTTTTTTTATTGTACGTTACATGTGCTACATAACCATTTAGTCCCAACTTCACTTGTTTTTTCAAACCTCAATATTCTAAATATTTGTCATTTTGAATACAGATTCAAGATCAGCGACCCCTTGCCTATGCCA
>JAAAKG020137986.1:0-12759 GCA_010014905.2 Druon quercuslanigerum
ATTTTTTCAAAAAAATTAATTGAAAATCGATTAAGAATTGGGACCTACAGGTTATTTTGAACATCGTTTTTTCATTTTGCCCCACTGTGCGTCACCGCTAGGAGGTGCCCTGGATGCAGACACACGTAAGTCGGATGAATAAATTTCACGAATTTCGTTAAAAATCAAAACCCTGACGTACTGGAGTTTTTTTCAGACTACGGATGCGGATTCAGTGGCCCCCAAAAAATAAAGTAAACGTGGTCAGACCCCTGGACTTGGAAAAAAAAGTTTTATGGGATTTTTTTCGGTTATATCGAGAACCTGACTGGTTAGGGGTTTTTGGTCCTCAAATTCGGTTTCAGCCACCCCAAAAAATATAGTAAATTTGGTCTGACCTCTAATTGGCAGTAAGAGAAAAAATTGATTTTTTTAGAAAAAACGGAACTTTCTTGCATAATTTAAATTGATTATCATTATCCTTAACGATAAATTATTTAAACAATTCATTTTTCAACTTTAATTAATTATCCACCTTAAATCTAATTGGAAATTAGACCAAAAGTTGAAAATTCCAGAAAAAACTGAAACTATACTTTATTATTTAAATAGATTATTATGAACAATAATAACAAGTAGTTTAAACAATCAATTTTTCCACTCTAATTACTTATCCACCTTACGAGAACTGGAAATTAGACAAAAAGTTAAAAATTTAAAGAAAATCACAACTTTGTAGCATTATCCAAATTAAATATAATTAACAATAGCAATGTATTGTTTACTAAATTCCTGTAAGCGTCTAATAATTAGTATAAAGTAGCATTTCATGCATCAGCAATAATTTTTATAATCAAAACGTTAAAAAATCACTTGTATAGTTAGTTTAGGACACTATAAAATACACTACTGGAGGTAATATGTAGAAATTAATATTTCATTCGTATCTTATGATTCACTGTTTAGAGAAATGTTGATATTCAATAACTTTGTATGATAATACTAATTTTATGTAATAGTAAGTCTCTTTCTGTATTTTTTCTTCAGATAAAAATTCACAAAGCTAAAATGGTCATTTTTGCAAATTTATTTATTATTTTTTATTATTTATTTATTTATTTAATTTAATGCGAAGAATTTTTCGAAAAAAGAACTTTAAAATCGGTTAAGAAAGAAGACCTGTTGTCAATTATTATGTTATATGTTAAAATGTAAAAATTGAGAACCCGTTAAATCAAAACAGTGGACTGCGTGATCTCCACTAAAAATTCCTGAGAGGCAATTTGAGTGAAGGTCCTACGTGACAAACTGACGATTTTACGGATTATCTAAACGACTTGTTTTCTCAGAAGAAGTGAGTCATCGAGCCATTAGGACCTTTCTTAATTGCTTACAAATTTCCCAGTCTGGCGCTGACAGTTTATAAACACGTGCTTTGTCAGTGTTTTCACAGTCGAAGCAAAACATCTGCGCCAAGCCAGTCACGTAGGCCAGCGTCTTCCTGCCTTTCATCTCTATCTACTCTATCTCCCTGCCTCTACCCCCCCCCCCCCTATCTTATCCTCTCTCATATGTATGGCACATTCGGCCGGGGATCTTAACCGGCGATATTAACGCACTATTTAGTAGGAAAATTAAGTTTCAAAATAACAACAAATTATGATTAAAACAAACACCCCCTAACTATATCCTTCAATGTTTTTTACTCGAGTTGATCTAGTGTTTAAGAGTGAAAATAAAAAGGTCGTTCGTGAATTAGAGTGAAAAGTAAAAATACCATTTGAAATTATTAATTGATAACATTTTATGAACAGTTTAACCGAACGACCTTTCTATTTTTTCCAGCTCCATGATTCTTTCGGGAAAATTAAGCTGGGTTAAAATTATTGATAATCATAAATTTTTGTAAATTTTAAATGATTATTAATATTTTTAATGTCAGTGAGAAATTCTTAAATAATTTCAGCTATTTAAGTTAGAGTAGAGTCAACGCATGGGGACCGAGGCAAGCGGGCCTGGCTGACTATCCTTACCGCTTGGTTGCGACGTCGCTGTCGCTCTCGTAGCCAATCGGCAGGCTTAAAAGCTGTCCCCCACGCCACAAAGAGCTCCGCGCTGGACAAGCGAGAGTCGAGAGCAACTCAGTTTAGTCAGTTTTTAGGACTTTTTTCATTGAGATAGCTTTCTTAGCGTCGATTAATTTTCTTTAAAGTAAACACTTTTCACATTACAATTGGGAATAATTTTATTATAAATAGTTTAACAATCCTCACAAAGCTTCAAAATTTTATGTCAAAATCTTGAAAATGTACATGTTCGTATACATTTTTGCAAAATCTAAATTAAAAAAAAATGTTTTCTTAACTTCTAAATATGTTCTAAAATTATGGAAATCCTGCAGAATTAAGAATAAATTCCTTAAAACCTTCCACAATCTTTTTTGACAATTTTGAAAATCCTTGTAAATCTTTTTAAAGTTACTCTTAAAAAAACTTTTCTAAATAAAGAAATCATTTTCAAATTATGCAGAAATCTCAAAAAAATATTTGTACACTTTTGAAACTTTTTACAATTCCTGAAAATTTTAACATTTTTTGTTCGAAATCTACAAAAGTCTGAAAAAAATTGCATACAATGTCGTGGCCACTTACATCAGGTACATAGACTGTGATTATATTATTTGAAATCATTTCCAATTTACACGTTAATGTAAATGTGCATCAATGTGGGCATCAATGGCCTTCTTACCCTCATAGCATTGGAATTGGCTCTTCACATAACCTGCAACATTCGTAAAGTATTATAAATTTTTTTGTTAGATATACATCGCACGCATTTGCTTAAATTAAAAAACTTCTTGCATTTTATTGCTTTGACTTTTTCTGGGTCCAAGTTAGGCTTCGATATCTGTGCTTTTCTTATGTTACACTGTGCACCTGTCGCGGGCGAATTCTGCATCGTCTCCCTGCTAAAAAAATGAGACCTCATGTCATTCGTCAACGACCGTAAGCTTCGGTCATTCCACAGGTCTGCGTCTTCCCTTTTTACTGTGTCCCTTTTTCGGTAAATTTCAGCTCGTTCCTATTGCAACGAAAATTTGAAATCCGCCTGATTTTCTGTAATAACAATTAAATTAATGTTTTAATTGCTAACTCTGATTTTAAAACCTACATTTATAGGATTATTCCCTTACATTATTTATTTTCTCAAAGTTCCTTCTATTGTCGCTTTTGGTCATTTTAAAAGCGGAGAACTTCCCTGATGCAGAATTTCGCTGTTGGAAGATTACAACATTACTAACAATACTTTGGATAATTTAGAATTAAGTCAGTTATTGCATTGAAAATCTGGTAAGTACCTTTGACGTAAAAGTTGCTCGGTTCAAATTCCATGTCTTCATTCGCCAAGAGCTCCTGTACAATTTATAACAGCATGCACATTTCAAACTCCCTCTCCTTTTTTTTTCTCCACCAATACACTTCATGTTAATTACTGCCGAAAAAACATTTAAAAAGGACTTACAATCAAAAGACTAGCAATCAGTTGCCTTGCACGAACATCATTTCTGGCAATTGTTTGCTATTTCCTTAATATTAGGTCCCTGAAAAATCATTGTTAAATATGTATAAATCTTTAGAATAAATAATATTCTTCAGAGGAATAATTAGAAAATGTTAATTTTAGTACTCGTGATAAAGTGGTCGAGTGTTGCTGTTCCCTTTGTTGGGAAACAAATTCGACAAGACCGCTCATTGTTTTTAATAACTCCCGATTCGAGTTGAGCAATGTGTCAGTGAAGTCTGCACATGAAACAAAGAAGTTAATAATTTGATATATATACAATATATGTTCTTATCAATAATTTTATATAATTATACAGAAAGGACATATTACAAATTAACTTTGAATGTCGTTGATAGACCAACCGCGATTTTAGTCAATTCTTTCGTCGGACCATTTTCCGATTTTACGTCATTGTCTTCCTGAACTAATTCCTACATTATGAATATTTTTATTAGTGTTTTCTATTTCCCTTAATACCTAGATAATACAAACTTTTTGTTGTCGTAGTTTCTTAATTTTACACAAAAATTACATGCACAAGTGGTTGTTTCGGTGAACTTACTAGGCAGTCTAGGCTAGTACAGTCAGTACTAGGCAGTACATCGGAATTTTTCATTAGGCTTTCTAGCATCAAATTCTGCCTTTTCCTTTTGCCTACTTTCAACTTCTTGCTTTATTTTTAATTGTTCTTTTCAATCACCTGTTTTATGTTTAGTGTTATACTCGTTGTGTATATTTCATCTTCAAAGATTTGTCTCTTTAGGTCTTTGCGATCCTCCCTCTTGCTGCCACATACATCATGTTTGCTGTACACCTTACATTGTTCAGTCATTTTCTCCTACGCTGCAAATTATTTTTACACATAAATATTGTACGCACTGCCCGTTGTCAAAAAAATGTATAAACTTTTCTTTTATCGCTATAATCAACAATGTTGATGATCCACCGTTTCCACTTCGTCTCATCGTCAACGGATTTTCTCATGACTTTGGGTGCTCTAACTGCACATTGTGGTCAGTTTATAATTACTGGTTTCTTATTTTCTATAATATGGCTCCACTCGTCATCGATAGGTTGGTTTTAAAACCACAATGCATATCCAACAGTTGGATTTTCGCGCATTCATTCATCGGTACGAACAAAATGCACAATTCTTCTATCTCCTGTATAAATATAACGTAAGAAATTTCAGGCCAAATTACACGGCAAAATTTTAATAACAATAAATATTTTAATTAGAAAAATATATATAAATATTTTACGTAATAATAACGCCCAAAAACTAGCACCATCAATCAAATCCTAATGCTTAAATTAATAAACCGCGCGCGCTAACTCTAAGAGTAGAGTCAACTAAATTCAATGTGAAAAGTATCCCGCCTTGAACTATATGTATATTGTTCTAAAATAAATTTTACGCTAGCGCTGATGTAAAACGTGTGCAAACGCGAGGTTTTGGAGGCACTTTTTTAAGCCTCAACTTTCGAGATTTCCCCAAAAGGAGCAAAACGTTATCTTGGGCAAAAATAATGATAGGGAGTTGGTATATTAATTACAATGTGCAATTTTGCAATTTGATTGAAGTACACTTTACAAAAATGACATTAGATCGAAATTTCGAGGGGAAAAGGCAGGGTGGACGGTATCTGCTTCCTCCTGAGGTATGAGTAATTGTTGTGAAATGGATACTGTTTTTCTAACATTATTTGTAGGATTACCACTCTCATTAAATTACGAAATATTTTGAAAGGATTATTTTGCGAAATATCGATATATTTTCATTTTTAAGGGTATTTTAATCGAGTTGCCAAACTGCACATTTTATGCCTGAAATGAAAAATAGTTTAATTGAAAAGAAACAGTTGTAATGATAATAAAAAAGGATATGAATAAGTAGGATATTTTCCACGCCCCCCCCCCTCATCATCGAAAGCGTGCGCACTTTCACCCCGCCCTCCAAATAGAAATCCTGCGTGCGTTCTCGGTTTTAAGTTTCTTTTAATTTTTTAATCATGCATGTCACATATGAACAAATTTTTTTGTGTGTGTGTGTGGGTGTACTTACTTTCTCTTCATTGTCATGTTCGCTTGCATTTTCCCTGGAACGTAATGTAAATTCTGGAATTTGTAATGCACTATTTCGAAGATAGCCATTATATCCAGTTCTTTTTTTGTTCTCTATTTTTATACACTAAGCACGTCAAGAAGACACTAAGCTCAACGTTTTTCAGGTGTTCAAACACTCACTTTACTTCAAAAATGATCAGAGGAATGATAATATCACCGAGAATATAACCGGACGATACGTAGTTTGGGAATTTTTAACCAACCTTAAGTCCTAATTAGAATATATATTTGCAGCCAATGACAGTATTACTGTGGCAAAGTTTGAGCAGATAATTGGCTAAAGAGGCGTCGGCTACTTGCGCGAACTGACCTGCCTCTAAACCCTGGTTCAAAAAAGGTTCTATAATCCTACGGTCACGGCCCGACTCGCCAAGATACCTAGCTAAGTATACCCCCACCATTGCTACCCCTCACTTGCCTTCACCCAGTATATCTCGCGCCGGATTAGAGATTAGAGGGCATACCTGAGATTTTGAAATTAATTATTTATTGTTTATAAGATCTTTAAACTGTAATTCTAAGCTTCACAAATTTAACCATTTTTAACGTTTTAAAAGTGAGATTTGACTGCAATTTTTGATCTTCAAATTTGCAGTAATTTGACTGGGAATATTTATTAAATTTACACTGTGCTAATTTAAAAATTGATTATTGTTACTATCTTGCATATTATTCACTTTTTAACGTTTTTGATATAACTATAAATATCCTCCTCATTTGAGTGGAGCGGTGATTATAGGAAATGATACCGATATAATCGGGGAGTTCTCTTAGGAGAGAGTGAGAGGGCTCTCGGAAGTTAGAATGAGAGGTAATGGAGGAATGGTTCTTGACCTTTTTCACTACAGGCAAGTTCCCCTGACGGGAGCGTCCCTCTACTTCTCTTAATATAGGAAGAGAGGGAGAGAAGCAAGTAGTAGTTTCAAGGACTATCTCGTAAGATAGAAAGGAAGAGAGAGAGGGGGGATGGTCACTCCACCTTGTGAGCATAGGTGGTTTTTGACTAGAGCAGGGTGGCGTTGTGATTTTCAATGAATTGTTCCAGTCTATCCATGCTTTTGGTTTCCTCGTTCCGGCTGGTAGGGGGAGCCACATATATCCTAGGACATCCTGTTGTTTTTATCAAATATTTCCAAGCTTATTCCTACGTAAGTGGGCTCTATTGGCTGCGTGGCGCACTCCGAGGTGTTAGCATAGGGACTTTAATAAAAATTGTGTATGTAATGAAAGCAACAGAAACAGGTTCATAAAAAAAAACTCATAAACCTAGCATGAGTTTTGCATACAGCTGTAGAGCTTAATTCATAAAAGGATTATCTTCAAAGACTATCCACGAAAGGACCTTTTCAAAAATCGTAAACATAAATTTTCGACAACAACACATTGGATAGTCTCATTGTGGCTTTAAACTTAAAAAATTAAGCTTTTCATTTATGCCAATAAACCATTTGCCTGTACCGACAAATTTATGAACAATTTCGTGTTTGGTGCGGATTACCGAGGCTATTTAAATTTTATGGGAAAATAATTTATTAATACAATTCTCTGTGATCTTATTGAAAGGAAATTTCAAATTTCTCCAAACAAAATTTAAATACAAAAGTTCACCTTTAAACAAATAGTTACATTGTTAAAATAAAAGCTACCAACGAAAAATGTCATATTTGATATTTCAATTCGAAGATTTATTAAACACTATTTTTTATGATTCTGGGGGCCTCAAAACGTTGTCATTTAATGGAATCCGCGAAAGTCAGTTTCCACATAAAACCAATAACTTCTCATTAGGACGAGGGTGTGATAATTAATTATTTTTGGTGCTATAAAAATTCGAATATTCAATTTTTTAACAACATTTCAAAAAGTTGTTACGATAATCTTGTAGAGGGTTCAAAAAGCAACGTCTTTATTCTCTTGCCTTTTCTTCGAAACGTGCGTTGCTTGCATCAAGGACCATAAGCTCGTTGGTTTTTTTTTTATATTTTGAATCAGATAAGAAACTGGTAATTTTTTTAAAATAAATGCTAAGGGGATATATAAGGATAATAATGTAAACATTGGTTTTAAAAATTTTGAAAATGCTCCACCTTTTTCAGATTTCGTTTAATATAGCTAGCTGACAAACTCGTCCTTTAATGAGATATGTCAAAAGGAAATGAATTCGGATAATTCCTGCAAATTTTACCGTGTTTTTTCATCCTTGTGGGTTTTTTTGCATTCCGATAATTTATGATTGAGAAAGTATTAGATTTTTCAGACATTTGGCATCGCAGTTTTTCAACGGATCTCCACGTTTCGAAACCCCCTGAATCCGAAACCCAGGTTTTCACCATAGCTTCTGTCTGTCTGTCCGCCCGTCCGTCCGTCCGTCAGTCCGTAAACACGATAACCCTCGCTAAAATAAAAGCATCAAATCCATCTCTGGCACCATTTTTTAGGTCCTAAAAGGAAGGAAGAGTACGTTAACCAGATTTTTAGGATACAAAAACGAAACGAGAATTTTCAAAATTTTGTGATAATTTTTTTTAGATTTAAAATTTACATGCACATCTGTTTGTAGTACTCAGAAAGCCAAACAATTTATTCTGATGATTTTCTTTCGATGAAATAAAAATTATTAGAGTTATAGCATTTAGAACATTTAGAACGTCTGTCAAAAATCAAAATTTTAAGACAAAAAATACACGATATAAAAAAGTCAAGAGAAGCAAAACTTTGCTTTTTCAAGACCCTACAATATGATTATAACAGCTTTTTGAATTTTCTTTAAAAAAATAAGAAAAATCGGAAGTTGTATGCAGAAAATAAAAAATTCCAATATTACGCGAAAGACTTCAGATGCGTAAAACGTGTATAAGAAGATTTGCAGGACATTTTGTTTTATCCATAAAAAATAAAATGAAAAGAAAGAATAATTTTTTTATATTCAAAACGTCTTTTACAGGGAACCACCAGGCACTTCAAAATTATATATAGAATATTTAGAACAAATTTCTAAAAAAAAAGATAAAACGTTTACTTTACATTTAGTAAAGAGTAAGAAAAGTTTATGAAAAATGACACCGGCTAAAGGGACTTCAGGTTCACGACTTTCAGAATGGTAGGTTCTTTAATCAGTACATTAGGCTAAATATTTGAAGAAGTCTCAATTTCGAGGTCACTGACAAGCGAACTGTTTTCTCCTAAATCAAATAAATATTTCTTAATTTACTGTTCAAAACAATTAGAAACGTATTGCAATTCTTAGTCAGTTTTTTCTCATTACTCAACGAGGTGTTCATCACATTGATTTTTTTTACATTAGATTACAATATTGCACGATTACATTAAATTAAAAAGATTGAAGACCGCTGTATAAAAATTTTATATGACTGAAATAATTTGATTAAAAGCTACGTAAGTACCTCGTAAGTAATGAACTAGATGTCCTAGTCAGTTCCTCACTTGAAGTAGCGTTAAATTCCTCAGTAGTACCTGGCAAGATTCCTAGTTGGGTGCTAACCAGACGTTGGGAGCAAGTGACTAGAAACTTGTATAAAACTGGTGCGTGGCCAAAACAGAAATCATGGGGGTTTTTCACGACACCCTACTGTCCGCGGGATTAAAAAAGATTTCAACACCTCTTTATTCCACATGCTGGATAATTTGTCGCGGCTTTCCTCCCCTTCTTCTTCTGGGATTTGATAATTTGCACCTTATTGCATCTGTAATGAGGGCATTAATGGCCTTCCTACCCTCATAGCATTGGAACTGGCTCATCACATGACCTGCAACATTCGCAAAGTATTATATATTTTCTTGGTAGATATACATCACACGCATTTGCTTAAATTAATAAACTTCGGATATTTTATTGCTTTGACTTTTTCTGGGTCCAAGTTAGGCTTCGATATCTTTCCTTTTCTTAACTGCACTGTGCACCTGTCACGGAGAAATTCTGCATCGCCTCCCTGCTAAAAAAATGGAGACATCATATCATTCGTTAACGACCGTAAGCTTTAGTCATTCCACAGGTCTGCGTCTTCCCTCTTTACTGTAACTGTCAATTTCAGCTCGTTCATATTGCAACGAGGATTTGAAATCCGCCTAACTTTTTGTATTAACAATTAAATCAATGTTTCAATTGCTAACTCTCATGATAAAACCTACATTTATAGGATTATTCCCTTACATTATTTATTTTCTTAACGCTTCTTCTATTGTTGTCTATTAAATGTACGTCAGTTATTGCTTTGGAAATCTGATAAGTACCTTTGACGTAACAGTTTGACAGTTTTTAATATTAAAGGAGTCGCGCACATGTAAAGGCGATCGCTGTGACGTACTCGGTTCAAATTCCATGTCTTCATTCGCTAAGCGCTCCTGTAGAATTTGTAAAAGACTTGAGCAATGTGTCAGTGAATTCTGCACATGAAACAAAGAAGTTTATTGTATGATATATGATATATATATATATATATATATATATATTCTTATTAATAATTTCCTATAATTATACAAAAAGGAAATATTACACATAACCTTTCATTGCCGTTGATAAACCAACCACGATTTTCGTCAATTCTTTCGTCGGACCATTTTCCGATTTTACTTCATTGTCTTCCTGAACTAATTCCTGCATTATGAATACTTTTATTAGTTTTTTGTGAATGAAACTTTGCATAAATAATTACCTCCATTATTACTTTTTTAATAACTTGCCACACAGTTGGACGACATAACTAGATCCACCGTCACATCATCCGTAGGAGAATTCTCGATCTTTTCTGTTTCCCTTAATACCTAGTTAATAAGAATTTTGTTTGTTGTAGTTTCTTCATTTTAAACAAAAATTACGAGTACAAGTGGTTCTTTTGGTGAAATTACTAGGCAGTCCGACGGTACATCGGGATTTTTCATTGAGCTTTCTAGCATCAAATTCTGCCTTTTCCTTTTGGCTGCTTTCAACGTCTTGCTTTCTTTTTTATTGTTTGTTTCAATCACCTGTTTTTTGTTTAGTGTTATACTCGCTGTGTATATTTCCTCTTCAAATATTTTTCTCTTCAGGTCTTTTCCATCTTCCTTGTTGCTGTCACATACACCATTTTTGCTCTACGCCTTACATTCTTCAGCCATTTTCTCCGGTGCCGTTTCCACTCCATCTCATCATTAACGGATTTTCTAATGACTTCGGCTGCTCTAACTGCATATTGTGGCCAGTTTATAATTACTCGTTTTTTTATTTTCTACAATATGGCTCCACTCGTCATCGTTGCGTTGGTTTTCCAACCACGAAGCATATCCAACAGCTGGACTTTTCGCGGATTCATTCATCGGTACGAACAAAATGCACAATTCTCTTACCTCCTGTGTAAATACAATTTGACAAATATAAGACCAATTCACACGGCAAAATTTTAATAACAACTAATATTTTAATTAAAAAAATATATATGCGTATTGGATGTAATAATAACGCATTAAAGCAAGCACAATAGATCAAATCATAACGCCTAAGTTAATAAACCGCGCGCGCTAACTCTAAAAGTAGAGTCAATTCAAGTCGGTGTCAAAAGTATGGGACTCACACTTTCAACGCTCACCACTCGTTAAAAAAACGCAGAAAATTCTAGCCGGGTACACGTGAAAGCTAAGAGTATTCTGCTTTAAACAATATGTATATTGTTGTTTTAAATAAATTTTACTAGAAATTTGTGGTAAATTTCCCGTGCATGTTTGGGATACATACACAGATTTGAGTTTTCCAATATATGTGTGAGAATTTTCCCATACCTCTGTATGGGAAAATTGCTATACATGGATCAGAATTTTCCCATACAAGTATGGGAATTTTACCATACATTAGTATGGGAAAATTTTCGTACACGGATCGGAGTTTCCCTATGCAAAGATGGAAATTTTCCTATACACCGGTATGAGAAAATTTACATACGTTGTTCGTAGTTTTCCCATACCATTTTGGCACTTTCCCCATACGGCAGTATTGGAAAATTCCCATTTGTAGGTGAGACATTTCCGCCAATCTGCATTTTTATTACGGGCAAATTAAAAACACAATTGTGATATACAGTTAAAATATAATTTAAAGTTAAATATTATGCACATTGGAAAATATAAATTCTATAAAAATATATCAATTTACATAAAATTAATTTTGTGAAATAAAATCTGCATCCGTTCATATGCGGTCCGCCAATTTTTTTATTTGAGGATTGACCATATGAAGGTTTCTCTTCTTCTTCTCTCTATTGTGGCCGCCCTTCTTACGGCTGAATTTTGGAAAACCCTGAAAAAATTAAAAAAAGAATTATTACATTTGAAAATTATACAATATAAAATAATAAATTAGATATTTTCTTACCTGCTTCAAACAAATAAAAGGACCTGGTTCATGTTCAAGATACCTAATAAACATTAGTCGACGTTTCTATAGTCCAGAACTCTTCTGATCAAGTCCCTTTTTAAGAAATATGTAAGGGAATCATAATCTTAATCTATCATCATCGATGTTCAGATTCGAAGTGTTTTAAAATGGGGCAAAATGCAATTTTTAAACCTCCAACATGAACCAGGTCCTTTGATTTCTCTGAAGTAAGTCAAAAATTATCTAATTTTTTATTTTATATTACATTTAAATTACCCCCATAATAAGCATTTTTCAACATTAAACTGATTCTTTACAAAATGAATCATAGAAATAAAAATGGCTGAGTTCCAATGAACTCACCGTTGTGTGAACTCTAAAGTTGTACTGCTTTTATCTCCGTATTTTTATCCATACGCATAAAATGGCAGGAAACATCACAAAAACCCTTCCAATATGTTTCTGGGTTCCAGAATTGTATCGTCTTCCACAAAGAACTGGCACGTGGTGTTGTCATCAAACAGGGCTGTTCTGCAATAAGATAAAATAATAAGTATGTGATAAAAAGTATAAAAATTAACAATATCTAAATTGGCTTATTAGATAAAGCTTAAGTGCAAAATTCTAACCTTTCATTAGGAGAATGGTTCTATCTCTGTTCCCCGCAAACAAGAGTTCCTCCACTGACGATATATCCTGTAAAAAATCACGATAGGCTGTGTTAA
>JAAAKG020137987.1:0-35260 GCA_010014905.2 Druon quercuslanigerum
ATTATGAAGCTTCAAAAACATAATTTATCTGAAGAGTTAAACTTTTAACCAAGTAATTTTATTTTCAACCTAAAAGATGAATTCTCAACTAAAATTATTAATATTTAACTGGAACACTTGAATTCTTTACTGAAAACAATAATTTTTAGACAAAAAGATTAACTTTAAAAAAAATTGAGAATTTTTAATATTTGAGTGGTATAGGTTAAATTTTCAGGTTAAAAAAAGTAAAAGAAAAAAATAGTTACATTTTTAAAAAGTTAAAACAAAGTTAAAATAATTTTAAAGAAAAGAGTAGAAATTTTAACGAAGTAATTTTATTTCGAATCTAAAAGATGAATTTATAACTAAAATGATAAATATTTAAGTGGAATACTTGAATTTTCTACCAACAAGATCGAATTTCAAAGAAAAATATAATTTTCTATGAAAAAATCGATTTTTTAAACAAAATACGTGTATTTTCAACAATATATTTGAAATTTCTATTAAAGAAGACCAATTTCAAATTGTTGAATTTCAATTAGGAAAGATGAATTTCAAACTAAAAATGGAAAAATTGAATTTTCAGATGAAGTATTGATTTTCAACCAAACTGATTAATTTTAAACTAAAATGAGGAATTTTTAAACATAAAGATTAATTTTCTATAAACAAGACGAACTTCCCACAAAGCATATAAATTTTAAAACAAATAGTTGAATGCTTAAGTAAAAAAATGTTTTTATTTTAATTTTATTTTTAATTCTAAGTAAAAATAATAACGTTCAACCAAGCATCTGAATAATTAAGACTGAAATATTAAAATTTCTATCAAAGAAGATGAACTTTCAACTGGAAAAGATAATGTTTTACCCAAACATTGAATAATTGAATTTTAAGTCAAAAAATGAATATTGAACCAAAGAAATGAGTTTTTAATTAATATTATGGAATATTTAATTGGTATAATAGTTACATTTTCAGTAAAAAAAATTAAAAACAAAGAAAACAAATTTTTAACCAATTTTCAACAAATTTTCTACAAAATAGTTAGATTTTCGGAAAAAATTTCTTTTTAGCCAAAGAAATAACAATTTTTCAACCCAAAACCTCCTTTTTACCCCCCCCCCCCCCCCAAAAAAAAGAAATTTTGTTTATAATTATGAAGTTTCAACAACAACACAATTTAACTCAAGAGTTCAACTTTTGACCACGTAATTTTATTTCCAACCTAAAAGATGAATTTTAACTCAAATGATAAATATGTAACTGGAATACTTGAATTTTCAACAAACAAGATCAACTTTCAAAGAAAAATATAATTTTCTATGAAAAAATTGATTTTTTTAACAAAATAATACTATTTTTAACAATATATTTGAAATTTCTATTAAATAAGACCGATTTCAATTTCTTGAATTTGAATTAGGAAAAATTAATTGAGAACTAAAAATGGAACAGTTGGATTTTCAGTTGAAGTATTGATTTTCAACCAAACTGATGAATTTTCAAACATAAAGATTAATTTTCTATAAAAAAGACGAACTTCCCACAAAATATATAAATTTTAAAACAAATAGTTGAATGCTTAAGTACCAAAATGTCAATTTTCAGCCAGTTAGTTGAAATTTCATTCAAAAAATATAAAATTTTAGTTTAAAATCGAAATTAAACACATTTTTAGAATTCGTATTTTATTCCGCAATTAATTCAAAGACTCCCGCCTGGAAAGGGCTAGCGACAGTAATCTGGCGATTCCTTAGGTGCGTGAGGGGAATTCGGTTCGTAGGGGTAGAGCAAGCAGGAAGCCGATCAAATGGGCATCGCCCATAAACATCGATACACAAATACTTTTTTACTTTATTTTATTCATATAATTTTTTAAATTCTAATTCCTTGATAAAGACTTTCTACAGACACCTACCTGACTACGCGATCGTTTTACCTTTTGATGAAAGTCTTCCTTACAGGTCACGAAACCCAAGTAATCGTGCTCGCCTGCCTTTCCCTGAACCCCAACAACTTTACACTTTAGAATATTCTTGACCTTTAGTCAAACCTAACAAATCATTCTTGTATGGAAAGAGGATATGCTGTGCCAATAAGTAAAGGTGAAGCGAATCATATCTGTCCCGGAAATTATTTTTAAGATGAAACTAACAGACAAAAGAGAATGAAATTTTTACAAAGGCGAAGAGAATTTAGGTTTAATTAAAGTATCGATCAAAAGCAAAACTGTTTACTTCTAGCTAATAAATTGCTAATTCTGAATGCGTGACTTTATTGAAGCCTGTCTAATTGGTAATGATCCATAATAAATTATTATCAGTTATTTTTTATCGAAACCAATCTTCCCGAAATTATTACGCGATCCCCATATCTTGAGGATGCCAGCCTCTAGACACAATTTAAAATTCATTAAGCCGCGAAGTGAAAAATCCCGCTTATTACACGTTTTTTATTATAATTTCTTAATTATAAAATTAAAATATATGCTTGAATTTAAAGAACTATGAAACGTAATTAATAATTATAAATTAAAATGAATGTGAAATATAATATGGAATAATATTAAATAAATAATAAGTAATATATTAAGTTTTACTTTTAATTTTTATCGACTTTCAGTAAGCTGTCATTTTTACTCAAATATGAGATTTTATCCCAACAGGAATTATAGAAGAAAAAGAAATTAATAATTTTAAAATCATAAAATTTTGTACATCTTTTGGAAATAGGGCTATCCTGAAGATTTGCAATTGGCGATCCTTCATTTTTTTTAAAGTATAATTAAAAATGCTGCAGTTTTGAATGTTTTTTTATTAGTTCAATTTTTAAAATTTACTAATGAAAACTCTTCAATTAAAAAAAAATTTAATAAAAAATCTTCAATTTGGAAGAGTTTAAAGATCAAAATTCGAAGTTAGAATTCTAAACCTCCGAATTGAATAAATTAAGAATTTAAATCATCAAAATTCAAGGCTTATTTTTTTTAAATTGTCAAATATAAAACTATGCAATTTCACAGATTTACAATTGAAATTTCAAAATTTACTAGCGAAAACTCTTCAATTTAAAAAATTTTTAATAAAAATTCTTCAAATTGGAAGAGTTTAGAGATCAAAATTCGAAGTTAGAATTCTAAACCTCCGAATTGAATAAATTAAGAATTTAAATCAGCAAAATTCAAGGCTTTTTTTATTGAAAATTGTCAAATACGAAACTATGTAATTTCACAGCTTTAAAATTGAAATTTAAAAATTTACTAGTGAAAACTCTTCAATTTAAAAAAATTTTAATAAAAAATCTTCAATTTGGAATAGTTTAAAGATTAATATTGAAAGTTAGAATTCTAAACCTCCGAATTGAATAAATTTAGAATTCAAATCATCAAAATTCAAGGCTTTTTTTATTGAAAATTGTCAAATACGAAACTATGCAATTTCACAGATTTACAATTGAAATTAAAAAATTTTTAGGTTTCAGAAGTACGTAATTTGCAACATTTTGTTCGGAATAGTTTAATTTTGAAGATTTGCAATGTAAAATTCTTCCATTTTTACGATTTGAAATTTAAATTGTTAATATAATTATTATTTATAATTATATTTATATTTATATATTTATATATTATTTATAATTATTAATATAATTATTATTTAAATAATTTTTAGTTGGAAATTGCCCAAATTAAAAACTCTTCAATTCTGAAGAGTTGCAATTAAAATACATAAATTATTGTGAGTTTAAAAATCAAAAGTCAAGTTCTTAATTAAAAATGTTCCAAATTAAAGGAATTTCGAATACAAAGCATCAAAATTGCATAATTTTTATTGTAAAGCTTAAAGGTAGCATAATTTGTAATCAAAAAAGGTCCAAATTTAAAACGCTTAAATTTTAAAGATGTACAGTACAAATTCTTAAAATCTGATGATTTTGAAACCTAAAAGTCAACTTTTTTAATTCTAAATTAGACGTACTGAAGAAATTTCGTATGTAAAGCATAAAAAATACAGAACTTTTAATTGAAACACATATAACTTGCATAGCTTTTAATTGTAAATTGTTAAAATTGAAGACATTTCGAATTTAAAGCATCAAAGTCACCGAACTTTTAAATGCAAAACTTAAAATTTGCTTTTCTTAAATATAAATTGCCAAGATTAATAGTTCTTCAATTTTATAGATAACAATTAAAAAATCTTAAATTTCGATGATTTTGAAAAGCAAAAGTCGAGTTTCCACATTTCTAACGTGAAGCATTAAAATTATAAACATTTTAACTATAAAAATTAAAAGTTGCATCACTTTTAGTTGTAAATTTAAAAAATTAAAAACTCTTTAATTTTAAAGACTTACAAGCCATTACAAATTATTCAATTTTCAAGATTTATATTTAGGTATGTAATTTTGACCCTTTTTTTGGTAATAGTTCAATTTTTAAATTTTACAACTGAAAATTGTTCAATTCTAAAGATTTGAAATAAAAATTCTTCAATTACTGTGAATATTTGCAATTGAACAATTTTTCAATATTTAATGTGTATGATAAAAAATGATGGATTTTTGAATCTTTATTTTAAACAGTTCAATTTAAAAGACTCAAAATTGAAATGAATTGACTTGTGTGGATTTGCAATTGCAAATTCTTCAGATAAAAATGATTGCCATCCGATCTAACATGATGAGAATTTGAATTTCCAATTTTAGCTACAAAATTTATATTCAACCGCAACAATTTAAAGTATAAAAAGAATTTTATGAAATTTCAAATTGATGTATACTAATAACCAGTTAAACTGGATTAGGAAAAAAATCCAGAGACAAAAGCAGGTAATAAGCGAGCGGAAACATAAGAGCTTGTATGACTATGTAAAGCTCTTTACCTGGGGTGATTGCTGGAGAGATTAATCAGCCACCTGTGTTGGAGCGGATTTGCAGAACGCTGACCGCGAACGGGATTTTACTTATTGGTATAACAATAATAATAAATTCCTAAAGATAATACCTTCTGGATCGAGAAGCCTGGTAACGCCGTACTCGCGTTCGGCGACGTAGAATACTCTTTCGAGTCGCTCGCGAACTTGCCATGATCGAGCTGTCCTCCAATCGACCAGGTCGGGACGGTTTCTGTGAACGAGGGCACTGAATGCCAAACCATCTCTCCAGGAACTGGTGAAGTCTGCCACGCGGACTCCAGGGTAGCGGGCCGTTGAACGTCTGGCCCATCTTAGTAGAGCTTCCCGAGCTGTCACGTTTGGCTCCTGGCCCACAACAATATCAGAAATCTGAAACAGGAAAAAAAAAACATAATTTAGCGTTAAATGTAAGAAAATGATCAGTCAGGAACTTCAATAAATAACTGAATATGAGAAAATAGATCCCTGACTTTCGCTCCGCTAGGAATCGGACCCTCGCTCCGCTAGGAATTGAACCCTCGCTCCGCTAGGAATCGAAAGAAGTCTACCAGCAAGCGGTAAACCTGGGTTTGATTCCCAGCGGAGCGAAAGAGAGGGATCTTTTTTTTTATAAAATTATATTTAAAATTTGAGGGGTATCTTAGATCGCTTTAGCTTCTCGGTCATTACCATCCCTGATGGTAATACAGATTTCTTAAATAAATAATTTGCGTCCCGAAAAATTTCGAATACATTTTTAATTAAATTTTAAATTGAAGATTTTATTCGCTAGATAAGAATTCGAAAGCTTTATTTCCCCTAGATAGCAATGAGAATTTAGGAAGCTTTACAAGTACGGATTCAACAGCTGGGAATACTGATTGAAACTTGTAACTTCTAACTTCTAACAAGATTTTAATTGAAACCACTTTATTTTCGCATCACCTAGCAGCACTTGTGCGGTAATAATCCTGATTTGAGTTTAAGTCACTAGAAAACAAAACAGGCAATTTTCAAATTAAAATATAAAATTATTGTTAATAGATACCAAATATTTAGATGCTATAGTATCTATTTTATAAAATATTAAAAAATTAATAAAAAATATTAAATATAAAATAATAGAAAATTCAACGATTTTTTATTAATATTATCAACTTCAGGTATAAAACATCAATGAAATCGGAAATTCTCATTTTATATAACTAAAAATACGATTTTTCAACGAAAAACACTAACACATTATAATAAAAAAATGTTTCAAATAGTAAATCTTTCAAATTTAATAAATCTTAAGTTGTGCCAATATTATGAATTTTCCTCAAAATCTAATTATTTTTAATACACATTTTAATTTCTAACTAAAAATACTAACATAACAAAAGCTTGTTCAACATTTTAATTATCCTTCTGTGAAATATAATGGTTTTTATTTAAAATAACAAACTCGTGTTAAATACGTTAATATAACCTCAAACTGTTAAAAAATTCAAAATCTTGTTTTAATTATAATTATTCTTTGATATAAAATACTAATTTTTGAGTAAAAGGCTAACATAACCTAAAATAGTATAAAATTATGAAGATTTAAAATCTAATCAAATCTTAACAAAAAATTCTTTCAAATGGTAAATCTTCTTTAAAATTTAATGCTTTTCTTTTAAAATAACTGATTTCCAAGGTGAATAACATACCCTTAAAATGTTTAAAAATTGTAAATATTTGTTGACATTCATATAGTTATTTCCTGAGAAAACTGTTAATTTTTTCCTTGATTATACAACAAATTTCAACTTCTTTGGAATGAATTGATTTTTTTTCAAATACTGGTTGTTGATGTAAAACTCTAACGTACCTAAATATTTTAATAAATTATGAAACTTCTTTCAAATAAAATAATTTTTTAATACACATTTCAATCTCTGACGAGAAAACATCACTGGATTTAAATCTAATGCAAAAAATATATTTTCAGGTGAAACACGCTAACATAACCTTAAGATGTTGAAAAGTGTAAATATTTTCATAAATTTAATACCTTTTTTATTAAAAATACCAATAATTAGTTAACCGAAAATTGTCAGGGTTGTATTAAATTTGTTTTGAAATCTAATGATCTTTACTTTAAAATACCAATGTTTATCGTAAAACGTTAACCTAGTCTGAAATTGTTAAAAATCATGAACCTTTAAAATCGAATGACTATTGTTTAAAAATGAAAATTTCCGGTAAAAAAACGCTGAAATATTTAAAAAACTTAAATTCTTGTAAAAAAGTTCATATTTGAAATCTAAGTAATGTTTCATTAAAAATACCCATTTCCGGTGTAAGACGGTAACATAACCTCAAATTGTTTTAAAATGCTAATTATCGGTGAAAAAATGACTAAAACGTGTATAATATTTTTGATTTAATATTACTCTTATTTATTACATCCTGCTTAAAAAGATTGAATTATCTCTTCATCTGAGAAAAAAAACTGATTATCAGTTGCATTTTCCTGTTACTTTTTTTTTAAATCTAAAGAAACAGATGCATTTTATAAAAACCGAGTTATGATTCTGAAACGAAAATTAGAGTTAGCGGAAGTTTTACGCTAAATTGAATGAGCACAAGGCTAACCTATCACGATTTACATTCCCATCTGCAATAATGTTGCTATTGGAAGAGCATCGAACTCCTTTTCCTTTGCCTTTTTCTCGCCAACATTCTTGCAAACTTAAACCTTCAAGAGCGTCCCATTCTTGAAACGAGTTCTAACGGTTTTAATGGTTTTTATCAATTCTACTGTGAAAGGACCTATCATTGATAATCGATTTCTATCAATCTTTTACAAGCTTTCATTTAAACAACTTTGGTAAACAATTATATAGGTCCTTGCATTTTTCTCTTTTTCACAGGTTTACAGGTTTTTTTTATCCTAATTTCAGTCGCAGTTCACGATTTCGGGTCCTACAACGTAGGACAGTACGACGCAAGATCATAAGACGTAGGGTCCTACGGCGCCGGATCTCAGGACGTTAGAAGCGTCACATTCTTCAAAATAGAAAATCGTACACACTTGGAGGAGATATTGCACGCTTCTAAAGTCTCGCATAAGAATAAAAATTTTCAATACTTATATTATTGCATTTTTGTGTTTTGTACAGATATAAAGATTTAGTATCCCAATTTGCGACGAAGTTTCCGACACAGTGTCCTACGCTGATTGCCGGGAAGAAGATATCAAAAGGAAATTCTTTATTTCTCATTAAACGATGCATTATTATTAATAGAATTTGCTGATAGAAAGTTGTTCGACCAAGGTAGAGACGTCAACGAGAAAATATTAATCTTTTTTTCAAAAGGTCATCGCAGGAATTCAACGATTCGTCCTGGACAATTTTCATTCAGGTCTGAGTACTTTAAATACCTCTATTTTTAACTCAACATGGACAAGTAATCAGAATCTAATTAAATGCAATGACATAGTATAGTGACAGTCCAAGAGAAAGCTAGTCTCGAACCAATAATGAACCCAAACGACTAGAATTACAGTAGTTGATTTACATTCTTCAGAGTTAAATACCCCAAGTCTGATTCTAACTTCAGAACTCGCTTCAGAGATCACACAATTGATTTTCTAGAACTAATTTATCATTTTTTACTGAAATATGCTTAAAGTTACTCAGGGTGTCTACTCAAATCCTGGATAAAAATAACTGGTGTTTTCAGCTTTTCCAGGTGAATAGACACCCTATTATTGGATAACTAGTTAATTCCTCAGCTGAATAAAAAATCCTTTTAATTTAGCACCAAAGGCTAGAGTATTGATTTTTTCAAGACAACTTTCTTTTTCTGCCAACATAAAAGATACAATGGATACCTATTTGGACAAATCGTTTTCTGCCCACTTTGTTGCATAAATCTGCATAATTCATTGCACAAGGCTTTTTAAGAAATGCAATAGAGAATCAGCTTCTTATGTTTCAGCGAGTGTCTAATAATGAACTAAGTAATCTAAAATTTTACTTTATAATTTTTGCACGAGGAAAGTCTCTTGTAAATCATCATTTACCAATTAGAGAAAAATTATTCAAAATGAATGTTTTCTATTATCAACTATTTATAATAATAATTTCTGGGTAAAAGGTTCATTAACCTCGCGTGGCTTTTAGGTGAATGGAATTTGCGGTTCTCAGAAGTAAAAGACAATAAAAATTGCAATAAACTAAGCGCTGGAATTTGATACAATTTTCTATTTTGAACAATTCGCATTTCTGATTAACAGAAATATTTTGATAATGATTATGTTTATAATTTTGATGATTATGTTTACATGTGTCTAGGGACTTTTTTGTGATTTAAGGACCTTTTTAATTTAAAAAAAAACTCTTTACTGTCTGAGAATACTTCCTGAAAATAAATTTTTTCCTGTTATAAACTGTTTTTATTATTAATTTTTTAGAATAAAATTTAGTAAGCTCGCGTGACTTGCAGATGAATGGAATTTGCGATTCCTGATTCCGATCGATCGGACGTTTCTTGTGGGTGGAGTCAATGAACCGCTAGTCAGAGAATTTAATGAAACTTTCGCCACGCTCCATTTTAATCCTTGCTGATCATTATCGATCTCATCGCTATCCTTGAAATTCTCAGCAGGCGCTCTTTCACACTTGGTAAATCGATTTTTTTCGATTATATTATAATAGATCTATGCAAATCTTGCGGTATTTACTCTTTAGTGATCATCGTGTTCAAATTATTGCCACTGAATCTTTTGATAAGTTTCAGAGTGGGCGCAAAACTAATTTTCTTTTGAATTTAAAGAAAATTGATGAAATTTACCAGAATTCGCCGCGAATTAAAAAAAAACAGGAACAACTTAAAAAGACTTAAAAATAATTCAAGTTAAGTTTCAAATAATTGAAGTAAATTGAAAAACATTTAAACGTGTTAATTAATTCCGTAAAATTCGAGACTTTAGATTAATTTAAGCGAAATAATAAGAATTCAGTTAAATTCGTTAAAATTCAAGTTGAAATAAAAAAAATTAAGTGAACGGAAAAAATCAAAAACCTTAAAAAAATTGTTGAATTGAGTACATTGGAAATTAGTTTTTTTTATGAATTGCCTACAAATTCAAAGCAATTTTAAAAGAATTCAGGATAAATAAAAAATAATGTTATCTAAAAACTTTTAAGAGTATAGAAGAATTCAAGTTAATTTAAAAAAATCAAGCTGATGCCCAAGAATTTAAAAGAAATATTTAATTTTTAAAATGATTAAAATCTTGTAAAATATTTTAAAACTATAACTATAAATCTATATCAACCGAAATTCTAAGAAATTCTCTAAAACCGCATGAAAATTTTCTGATTCCTTAAAATCCTTGCAAATCCCTTAAAATTGCTGTAATCTATTGGAAATGGTTTAGAATATTTTAAAATACCCTAAAATATTCAAAATCCTTCAAAATGTTTTGCAATCCCTTGCCACTTTTTAAAAGTTTTGAAAATTCCTTTGAATTTTTATAAATACCCTAAAATATTCAAAATCTTTTAAAAACCATTTAAATTATTCAAAGTTAATAAGAAAATCCTTGGAATCTTTTTTAAAATTCTCTCAAATATTTAAATTATCCGAAATCTTTTGAGAAGATATATAAAATTACTCGCAGTTTTTAAAAATACTATCAAATATGCCCAATCCCCTGAAACTTTGTAAAGTTATTGCAAATTCTTTCAAAATTAAAAAAAAATAACCTTAAATCATGGAAATAACTTCTAATTTTTGAAATGTATTAAAATACTCTACGATATTTTAAGTCCTTTAAAATCTTTTTAAAATCCCTTGAAAAACTTTCCAGCACTAGAAAATTCCTTAAAATTTATAAAAATACTCTAAAATTCTCAAATAATTGAAATTCTATGGAATTCCCTAAAATTACTGAAATCAACTAAAAATTTTTTTGCAATCATTTAAAATTCCTTTAAAATATCTGGAAATAACTTTAAAAAAATTTAAATCTGTGAAACCCGTTAATTCTTGTTAATAGATAAGTTGACAATTCATTAAAATATTTTGGGGTCTTTAACTTTCTTAAGATAATTGAAATCCTTGGAATATTTTGTAATATCCAAAAACCTTATAAAAACTAAAAAATCGTTCCATATCATCCGAAATTCTTCAAAATTTCATTCTTGAAATATTTGAAAATCTTTGACACTCTACAAAACCCTAAATTATGGTTATTTAATTCTTTATCAATGTATTAAAATATATTAGGCGTTTTTAAATCCCATAAGATAATTGAAATCCTTGGAAATCTCTTGAAATCTTTTGCAATGCTTTAAATCATTTAAAATCTCTTGAAAATTCCAGGGCAATTTTAAAAATGCCCTCAAATCTTTATAATCATTTTATATACCTTAAAAATTTTAGAAATCTATTAAAAATTCTTTGAAATCCTTGAAAAAATCCATTGAAACTTTTTAAAGCTTTTAAAAATTCCTAAAATTTTTTTAAAATACCCTTAACTCATCCAAATCCTTTGAAATCTATTCAAATTATTGAATTATAGTAAAAATTATTTGGAATATTTTAAAATACCCCAACAAATTTCAAAAGAGTTCAAGAAAATTCAGAAAGAGTGACTTTTCACCTGAAAAAGTCATTATATTGAATTTATTTTCAAAAAGTGATTTGAGAAAAAAAGAGGCTGAAAGTGACTGTTTTTTTCAGTTCCTCGCCGGAAAACCTAACTAACAAAATTCCCTGACTTTTCCCTGATTGCAGCCACCCTGTAGTTTCTTACTCGTCAGCTCTGAGATTGAGAATCTTTTAAAGATAAGAAAATGTACAGATACTAATTTTTATTTCAGTTATAAAATTCTATTAGTGAAGATCTCTGAAGCTGTAGAGGAAGTTGCGTGGGAGATCTCATCCGTTTCATTCCTTGAAGAAAGAACTCTATACTTTACTTTGGTAGCACTCCAGCTGCCCACGACTCGTCCTCACTCCTGCTTCAGGAGGAGATAGTACACACGGCCTGGTCAAGGACCCCCCCCCTTCCCCCACTAGTGACGACAGGCAGTCCTCCACCACCAGTTAGCCCTCTAGTCTTTACCTGAATCGGGAAAATCTATATGCATGAAGTAATTAACAATTAAATCGCAAAATAGAATAGGGAATTGTTGGAACTTTCAGGATCTCCTGGAACTATGAATAGCTCGGGAACGATTTTCCATTAACACTTCTCCGGATTTGAATTTAACTAGCAGTCTCAACCTGTTGTTGTTGAATCCAACAAAATGTTTTTGCCGTGCCCAAGGGTCAGAGTGTACGTAAGATCTTGGCCTGAAACAGGTATGAGGACGAGTCGTGGATCGCCTAGCACTCCATTCACGATATAGTTACATCCAAGTACTTAGGCCCAGTTACGGCAAAGTTACTCTCAGCTCCTCATAACTGTGCTCCATTCACAAAGAATTTAGTCGAAAAAATATCAGAGAGATACCTTCTTTCTAGTTTATATAAATTTATGCAGAAGTACTTCTCAAAGAGCAAACACTTAGTTTTGGAACGATTCTAACATGTAAACACTAAATGTGAAATCATATTGCACCACAAAAAGAAAATTGAAGGAACAGAAAATTAATATTCAATACTCATTCGACTCAATAAGACCCGCTTTTGAACGAGCGTGAAAGTGCGTACGGTTTTTGCTCAGATGTGCGTACAGTTTCTGCGCAAATGAAGAAATTGATGTTTGCTTTTACGATCAAAGAGGCGAAAAAGTATTAACTTTTTCTTGAGATAAATCATTTTCACATTCCTTCATCGATATTCTTCCTTGATTATTTACTCTGTCACGGACAATTGGCAGGATTTCTTTTGGAGGGAGGCAAGCAAAATTATGCAGCAGGTCGTTTTCTTCCTCTGACTAGTTATTGCTTCACACCAGTGACGTCATAAATACTCTTATGGCAATGTCGAACCTCTCGACACCGGGTTCTCTACCCCATAAGGAGATAGATGGGTGATCATAACGTATGGCGGCGAGTCGTAAAATCACCTTTCGAAATCCAATCTTTTTTTTTCCTCGCCTTCTTGTTTTTAATTGCTATCAAGTACAAGTACTTAGGAGGAAAAAATTCGGACTTTGTTTACTTTCTTATTGAAATTTACATTCAGGGAGCGGATGGACTAGAAGGCTTTAAAAAAGTCGACTGGAATTTAGAAAAAAGTTCACAAAAAGTCACATCAAATTTTTAGGATATTAAAAAACCAGTATCAGACACTGAATGACTGAAATAATAACATTCTTTCTTTAGGAATATACAATACGTAATTCTCATTCATTTTCAAATATTATATTCAGAGTCAAAATAAACTTTAATGTTGAAACCATTTTTTAATAATACACATTCAGCTAGAAAGATTTCAAATGAGAGAAGTTTAGAATTTACAATAATTTTAAACTTCAGGAACATTTGCTGTTAACATTTTAAAGTTGAAATTAGTGAACAATTAAAAGTATAAATTTGAGACTGTAATTTGAATATGAAATATTCATTTTTAATTATTTGTGCTTCATTCTTTTAAATTAAATTTTCAACCCAACGATGAATTCTCAACAAAAGCGTTAATTTTTCAAGCTAAAAAGTCGAATAAAAAATGATGAACATTCAACAAATTAATTAAATTTTGAACTAGTCCAATCTTAAACAAAAAGCATGTACTCTCAAATAAAAATAGTTGTATTTTCTTCTCCGTTCTATTAATTTAGTTTGTATTAAAGCGAAAAAAACGAAAAAAGGAGAATTTTTTTAAAACAGGAGAAAAAGCGGAATTCTTTAAAGAAGGGGAAAAGGGATAAAAAGGGGAAAGTGTGAAGATTGTAATTGAAGGAAATGGATCTATTTAAAGGTCGATTTCTCCGATTCTTTTATTTTGATGAAACACAACCCTGACAATTCGGTCACCTGACCAAAGGAATTAAGGATACGGGAGAAATCGTATATAAACTGAACTGCAGTTGATTTTTGCGATTGTTAAACCACTTCGTAGTGAGATCGATGACTGTGGTTTGTAAGATAAGATGGCAAGGTAATTTTCAAACTAAAATAATCCCAAAAACTATTTTTCTAAAATGATGAATCTTCAACTGAACTAGTTTAAAATTATTAGATGTTAGTTTTTGAAAAACAAAAAAAACCAACAAATTCGTACAAGAACTAGTTTAAATTTTAATTTAAAAATAAAATTACAAAACAAAAAATATGTTGTTTTTTTTCACAAAAATAGTGAAGTTTTCAACCCAAGAGCTGAGGTTTGAACTAAAATGAAGAATGTTCATAAAAAAAGATATTTTTTGACAAAATTGTTTAATTTCAACTATTTAAGACTAATTTTCAAAAACAGAAAATCCATTTTTGACCAAAAACATTAATTTTCTACGAAAAGATACGAATTTTCAAACAATAGTTGAATTTTCAACTAGAGACGAATTTTTGGATGAATTTTTAACAAAGTTATTGGATTTTCCGACCAAAAGAAGATTCATTTATTACCAAAAGACAATTTTTGTAACAAAAAAAAATGCATGAAAGATAAATGTTCTATAATAAATTGAATAGTTGAGTTTTTAGTTTTAAAAAATTAATTGTTAACCAAGAAAAAAATATTTTCATCCAAGAAAATGAATTTTTTAATAAAAAACATAAATTTTTGTAATGAAAACTGGAAGTTCAATTTTTACCTTCCTAACAAATTTATTTTCAATAAAATAGTGTAATTTTTTACCAAGATGGTTAGTTTTTCAATCAAAAAGAATAATTTTCTACTAAAAACACAAAACAAGCAAAAATTTTATTTAATGCAAAAAAACAACGAAATTTCAACAATGTATATAAGTTTTAACTAGTGTAAGCAAAAAGCATTTTCGTTAAAAATTAAATTGTTAAATTTTTGTTTACAAAAATGACTTTAGAACTAAATATATATTTTTTAAGAAAATAGATCAATTTTCAATTAAAGTCGAGAAACTTTTCAAAAAGAAAATTGAATTTTAATGAAATTAGTTCAACGTTCATTCAAGCCGTTGAATTTTTAGCAACAAAAAAGATCATTTTTTAACAAAAAATAGAATAGTTAAAATAGTAAAACACCTTAATATTAGAATAAAAAGATTAATTTTTAACCAAAAATGGAATACTTGAATTGTCAGTTAAGAAACTTAAGTTTTAAAATTAAAATATTGTTAAGAAAGTAGTAAAATGACCTTAAATTAAAAGTTAATTACTTGGATTTCTTAAATTACTTCGAATTACGCGGATTACAAGTGAATTATTACCCTTGATTACAGGTGGATTACGCTTGATTACAAGTGGATTTTCCTCGATGAAAGGTGAGAACTCCGAATAAAAACTTAATTAATCCTTACTAAAATTAGAATACAAGTTATGGTCAGATTACCAGGGATTACAAGTTTTTTAAAACTCATAATTATTTTATTTGTACGGGATTACAAATGGATACTTAGGATTACCATTTCAGATAATCGAGCGGTCTAGAGAATTGCCCAAATTGTTTCGCCCTCGGCGATCCTTGAAGTCAAGAAGCCAAAAGAGGGTTACTATAAGGATGGATGTCCCGTTTCCAATATTTGTGAAAAACTCCTAAAAATTACTAAATTCCACAATTTGTTTCTCTATTAAACATCAAAGGTCTTTGATTTATGTAACTAATTTTTTTATTTCAGAAAGTTGTATTAAAATGCACTGAAGTTCTGGTTAAAATTTTGGAACCTCCTAGAGCTTAGTCGAGAAATCAGTGATTGAAATTAACATGTGGTTTTATGAGAAGTCGTACTCTTTTTGTAGTATATAAGAAGATTGGCAAATGAAAAAATTCTGAAATTTTAGAGCCTATAAAAATAGAACAAAAATTGATGAAAACTCCTCTAAAAAACAAGACTTCAATGACCAAATTTGGAACAAAACGAAACAAACAAAAAATGCACCAATTGTGATCTGAAAAAAATCCTTGTTAAAAAAAAAACTTCAGACAAAAATAAAAAAGAGGAAAGAAAAATAAGAAGGCAACCAACCACATGCCCTTCCTTCTCTTTTTTCGTCTTTTTTATTTTTAATATTATCAAATCACAAAAAAGAACATTGGAAATAAAAAATCAAATTTTATTACCAACGTTTCGGCACTTATACAGTACCCTTATCAAAGCAAAAAAAATAAAATTAAAAAAAAAATTAAAATTCAAGCCGATCCCAAGAATGTTGACAACAATGTCAGGAAGTGAGCATCTTGGTGGTGCTGTTCCTGTCGGCTTGAATTAAAATTTTTTTGCCTTGATAAGGGTACTGTATAAGTGCCAAAAAGTTGGTAATAAAATTTTATTTATTATTTCTAATGTTCTTTTTTTGTGATTTGATAAAATTAAAAATAAAAAAGACGAAAGAAGAAAAAAGGGCAGGAAGGGGATTTGGCTGTTTGCTTTCTTATTTTCCTTTCCTCTTTTTTATTTTTGTCTGAATGTTTTGTTTTTAACAAACATTTTTTTCAGATTACAATTGGATTATTTTTTATTTGTTCGTTTTAGTCCAAATTTGGTCATTGGATTCTTGTTTTTTTTTACAGGAGTTTTCATCAATTTCATGATTGGACGTTAAATAGGACTTTTAATTTGGATTTTAGTCTCATTTAAATTTCTTGAATTTTAGAAAAATAATTATTTATACGTTTCCAAACTTATGACTTTGACCGTGTGAGTTCATAACAGAACGAAGCGTTCTCTCAACTGACTTGCTACGTACCGCGGTCACTTCCTTAAGGAATTGGAAGGAAGAATTTACTTTCTGGCTTGAGGGATTCTAGAGAAATGTTCTCTGAAGAGATAATTCGTGCCGTTTTCTAGGAGGCCATGACTCGAAAGCAAAACATGTAATCTTGAGGGAAGCCCCATGATCACTCACATTTAATTCTTCCGACAAATGGAGAATTGCATTCCAACTTTAAAACATCGAGGGATATACCGACGAGATAAAATAAAACAAATATCCTTCAATCTTCAACGTTTTTTTTTAATGATTTCACTGAACTCGCGTCTTCAAGATGTTATGCACCAAAAATGGTTTGGAGAAGAAAATTAATTCCAAGGTGGAATTTTTCAAATTCACTCTCACTTTTGAGTAGGTGGCCAAAAAAAAACTTTCTCATTGTTCACCTCGAATTCAAGAAGATGAAAGTGATACAACCCACGCCTGCGAAGAAGAAGGTTGGATCAAGAATTAATTATGAGAAATAAAAATGTAAGTTGACATTGATCTCGATCATGTTTATATGGTGGCTTATATTTTATAGTAAGAGGGTTACAAGTGGGTGCGTCAAATGTCGAGATTGTCCCACGCGAATCCTTCGAATTGAAAATCGTCCTTCACAGGACGAATGATACCACCTGGGAAAGATTAAGAATGGAAAAAATAAATAAAAATACAGGTGGAAGCAAAACTTTATTTTTTAAATTTCCTGACCTTAAAAAAATTTTATGCTCACCAAGAAGGACATTTTTTAACAAAATTGTTTCATTTTCAACCAAAAACATGAATTTTTAAACCAGAAGATTAATTTTACGGATACGAATTTCCAAGCAATGGTTAATATTTCAACTAAAAAAGATAAGTTTACAATAATAAATACAATGGTTAAATTTTCCGTTAGACAAATTATTTTAAACCAAAAGGATGAAATTTTGACTAAAAAAGATAAATATACAATAAAAATTGAATCGTTAGAATTTCAAAAAAGAAACTTGAACGCAATAGTTAAATGTTTAATGAAAATAGTTTTTTCAACCAAAATGATGAATTTTTAAATCAGAATGATGAGAAAGATACGTGAGAAAGATTTAGAATGAAAAAAAATATAATTAAAAAACAGGCGACCGCAAGACTTTGTTTTTAAACTATCCTGACATTTCCCAACTTTTGCCCGGACTAATTTCTCATTTTTCCTGAAATTATTTTTTAATAGCATTAGCAACATAAATAACGAAATTTTGAATTTAATAGAACTCCAAAGAATTCGATGAAATTTATAAGAATTCCAGGTGAATTTGTACAAATTCAGAAAAAATTATCTAAAAAAATTTCATAACAATTCAAGTTACATCCCGAATTAACATAATAACATACATAAAAAATTAACTTTCAATCACAAAAATAGAATTTTCAAAAAAATTATTAAGTTTTCAACCAAATAGTAAAGTTTTTAACAAAAAAAAATTAATTCTGGACCAAAAATGTAATAGATTTAATTCAGTTTAAATCGGTCAATTTTTTAAAAAGAAAATATAGCATTAAACAAATATACTTCAAAAAATGAGCTATTATAATATAAAAAATTTAATTTAATTATTTCAAGAATATAATTGAATTCAGTAAGTTTGTAATCAGTTTAGAAAAATTCAGGATATATTAAAAAAGATCGTTCAAATAAATTCACAAAAATCTTGAACTATCTCTTCAACTATTTGAAACACAGCAAAATATTATAAAACTCCGTAAAATTTTATGAAATCTGATGACATTTCCTAAAATTCTATAAAATTTACTAAAATAATTTGAGTAATTTAAATTCCTTTAAAATTGTAGGAAATTATTGACAACTGCATAACCACTCTAAATTGCATAAATCTCTTAAAATACTTTAAAGTACCCTGAAATATTGGAAATCCTTTTAACTAGTTTGAAATCCCTAGAAATGTTTTAAAGCTCTTGAAAATTACATGGAATTATTAAAAATATTTCAATTGATAACAATCTACTAAAAATTCCTTTTTTAAACTGAAATTCGTTATTAAATAAATTTCAAAGGAAACATTCTTACAATCATGATAATTTCCACATTTTTATGTAAAGGCTACAAAATTTGAACAGTTTCCAATTGAAATTTTTCAGAACAAAAATTGTTCTACTTATTTTTGCTTTTTTCTCAGGTCAGTTCTGACTGATTAACCTATATGTGCGGTCTCACAGACCGCAACAAGTTTCTGATACGTGGGTCCCTCCCCTCACTGTCGTAAAAGATTATTAATTAAAAAATTGATTAATTTCCTACTTATAATTGTAACCAAGCTTATTTTTTTCGACGATAATTAACATCCAGTGCAAAGATCACTTTTTTACAAAAAAAAAAAATTCACTATGGGGCACCTGCGTAACGGTCAGGGCTACAAATTGCAGATAATTGCTGAAACCGTTACAAAAGTACACTTAATAAATTGTACTGTAAAATAAAATCGCACAAAATTCACATAAATAACCCACTAAAGATTTGCACATTGTCTTATTTTTTGCCCGCAGAGAATTATTACGACGTGAAACGATAATGTATGGTAACGAGTAAAAAGTTATAGAGATCCTATCGTAAAAATTGTTCTTGAAAGCCTGAAGCTTTATTAACCAATTATATCCTCATATGGCTCGAAAAATTCAAAGAAGGCTACCTCTGTAAAATCTTCCGAGTGTTTTGCTCTATCTGGGTAACTGGGTCTGCAGTTTATTACATAATGTAATTAAATCTGAATGACAAACCTTACTGCTCTATTTTTTACTTTCACACGATTTTACTTTTCAAATAACATTCATTTATTTAACGATTTTTATACATTTAAGTGCACAATTCTTTTAGCGCAACACAAACGTTGTAATTAAAATTGTCTAGACGTAAATAACAAAGTATGACTATGAAGTTTACTATCTATGAATATCATCATAGTATGTAAATGACTATCATATATGTAATTTTGTAAAGTGAAACCCAATTGGTCTTTTATGAGAACGAGCATTAAATTTTTATTTTCAATGATTTTTTTATGAGAAAATTGAATTTTTCCATATTTTTTATAAATAATAATTCCTACATTAATTTCAAGGTATGTTGCGTAACATACTTAAAAGTAAGATTCTTTACGTCACTTTTTTAACTGCAGGCACGTGACCTTGCCTTGAGGCGTCAAAATCAATTTATTATCCAGATGTTGGCGATTTTATTGCAATTTTATCAGAAAATTGTGAAGGCGAAAAGTCATCGTATAGCTGGAAAACATGGAAATTCGGAAAAAGTAGGGGAAATTTGTTGGTCAGGGAAGTCAGAATTTAAAAAAAAATTCAAAAGTCAAGAAATTTCTACTGTAGTCGCTTGTAACCCCTGTTTAAATAATCGCTTTTAAAGTCAGGTTTATACCTATTTCTAAATTTTCTTCGATTCTTTTTTAATACTTTAGGTTTTAAGGTTGTAAGAAGTTTTTAATAGATTTAAAAAAATTTTAAAGAATCCCAAAGAGTTAAAAAACTGTAGGGTATTTTTTTTAAATACCAAGGAATTTTTAATAGCTCAAAATGTTTGAAGGAAATTTCGAAAGATTTTAAAGGATTATAAATATTTTAGGGTATTTTAATTAATTCTTCAAGATTTCAGGAAATATCTTTCATGTCATTTCACTGTATTTTATAATATTTTAATAGCGTTCGATTAAATTAATCACATTTCAATAATTTGAAAGGATTTAAAAATATTTTAAAGATTTTAGAGTACTTTTTTAATTTTCAAAAAATTTTCAAGGAATTTCCAAAACTTTAAAAATTTTGAAGGGATGTCAAAACATTTAAAATATCTAAGGATATTTTATAAAACATTATTATAAACTTTAAATAAATTCTAATAATTTGAATGAATGACAAAGGATTTTACAGAATTTTTTTTAAATCAAAGAAATTCTCTAGAGCTTTGACAAATTTTAAAGGATTTGGAATAGTGAAATTTTCTCATTATTGATTTAAATATGTTTCGAATTTATTTAGATATAAGTATTAAAAACAACATATTTATTAGAAATGTTAATTTATTATCATATTTTAATTCCTAAATTTTAATTGCTGAAATATCAACTATTATTACATTTTTCAATTAATTGCTGACTTTAGATTTGGCCGATTACTGGTCAAATCATTTTTCTGGAGAAAAGATAAAACATTCTGCCAGTAATCGGCAAAATATAACACTAGAAATTAATTAATTACCTTGTTCGAAAAAATAACATCAATTCTCTATATTAGATCTTTCGTTGAAAATGCATTTATTTAAGTTGAAAATTAAACTCCTTGGTTGAAAGTTGAACTGTTTTTTTAAAAGTTGATTTTTTTCGTTCCCAGATTCATAATTTTAGTTAAAAATTCCTTTTTTTATATTACAAATATTTTTTAACTGGAAATTTAACTATTTTGTTGAAAATTTAACTGATTTGCCGAAAATTAACTTTTTGATTGCAAATTCATATTCTCGGGTTGAAGTTTCAACTTTTTTGTAGAAAATTTGTCTTTTTCTCTTGAAAACTCAACTATTTGATATAAAATTCAACTGTTTGGTAGAAAATGTAATTATTTTGCGGAAAATTCGTTTCATTTTATTGAAAATTAATTCTCCTTAATAAAGTTTTGAATACTCTTTTTGGTTACAAAATGATCTTTTTTAGTTTAAAAAAATCAATCATTTAGCTCAAAATGTTTGGAAATGAAAATAATATAAACTAAAAATTACTAAAATGAAATTGGGACTAACATCAAATCCATTAATCAAATTAAAAAATTCTTCTTTTTTCATGCAAATTATATTTGGTTAAAATTCAACAGTTTTGTTGAAATATAATTTGATTTGATTGAGGATTCAACTGTTTAATCCGAAATTCGCCTTTTTGGTTCAATTCAACTTTTTTTTTATTTACAATGAAAATCTTTTCTGAGTTTAAATATCAGCTGCTACATTTTAAGACATTTTTCAAGGAAAAAGAAATATTTTTTGAATATATTTTTCCAGGAAAAGTACAGAAATCGTGCCATTAGGAGAGAATTGGGATAAAATAGTGTCTTTAGTGCCATTTTTTTTTGGAAAAATATCAAAACAGAGTCAAAATAAAATTGCATTTATAAATTAAATGTTATCAAAGCAAAAGTTTCTCAAATAATTGTGAGATATATATATGTATTTTCCTATTATTTATTAATTAATTAATTTATTTTTCAATTATTTATTAATTATTTCCAATAACTTTATTTAGTATTTTTTCCTTAGACCGTAGTTTCTGTAAGCTAAAGATACTTTCTTTATTAAAGACCGCGAGTTTCTTGTAATTCTTTAAAAATTAATTGCAGCCTAAAGAAAAAGGGGTCAGACCGGATTCTGATTATTCATAGAAGGAGAAGTAAAGTATTTGAGTTGGGGAGAGAAGAGGGAAAGTAAAAAGTGTAAAAGGGTAAAGGGGTAAAAAAAAGTTGACTCGCGAGGACGCGGTTGTTTGGTTGTTTCGTAGTAAAAAGCGCCAGTAGTGATCTGCCTGGACAGTTAGTGATGGTGTGAGTGTGTCGAGTAAGTTGCCAGGATCACCTTGGCCATTTATAGAAGCGAGTTTAAGTCGCCAAGGAACTGGTCCCGTATTGCCCGGAACAGGGCGAAGAAAACGCAAGGAATGCGAATTGAGACTTGCTCGAAAGTGAGATCGTCAAGTTTTTACCCTCTCTAAGCTTTCACCGGAACGGCTTCGAGGAAAGATTTTTTAAAGCGAATTTTCAGAAATGATTCTATCATGAAATAAAAATATACCTCAATTTTTTTAAATTTAAAGACTTGAGTTAGCTGTGCCAAAAACAAATCTCTGGAAAAATTGCTTTTCTATTATTTTAAAAACAAAATATTATTTTGAATGAGGATATTTGAAAAATTTACTAAAGAAGAATTATTTACAAAATGTATTGTTTAGATGAATTTTTTCCTACTGTCGCTTCTTATCAACTAAAAATAGAATTTTAATAAAAAATGGCTTATATGTTCATTACAATTTTTCAAATATATATTTGTATGGCTAAAATCGGTCAATTTTTTTAAAAAGAAAACATAGTATTGAACGAATATATTTAAAAAAATAAGCTATTATATTATTAAAATTCAAACATTCTTAAAAAAGGGGTAAGAGTCGACAGTATGAAAAATTACAAAAACTATTGTTAAAATAATTATTTTTCGTAAGTTTCAAACCTTTTAAATAAAAATTAATCTTTTTCTTTCATAAAACAGGATTGATGATATCATTTCAGTTCTAAAAATCATGAATCTTTTTTTTTTAAGATACCATGTTGAATTTATTGATTTTTTTACAAATTTAATTTTGCGACCAAAGAGCTTAGTTTTTAAGTTAGAATTTCGAATGTTTAAGAAAACAGTTGACCTTTCAACTCAAAAAGATTATTTTTAAATAAAAAAGACAATTTTTCCACACAAAAAAATAGATTAGTTAACTTTTTAATTACAAAGAATAAATATTTTAACCGAAAAAAGTCAATATTCAAGAACATAGTTAGAATTTTAAGTAAAACGATAAATTTTCATAAAAGAAAAACTAATTTTTATAAAGAAATTTAATTTTAAACCAAGTACTTGAATTTTCTATCAAAATCATAAACTCTCAACGAAAAATGCAACAGTTGATATTTTAACCAAACAAGATCTTATTTTTAAATAAAAAACACTTCATTAAAAAAAAGAAGCTTCATCAAAACAGTTGAATCCTCAACCAAAAAAAGATAAAAATTTTACAAAAACAGATGAGTTTTTAAGACAAAAAACTAATTTGTTAACAACATAGTTGAATTTTTAACCACAAAAGATTTTTTTATTGAATTGTTGAATTTTGAACCGAAGAGATGAATTTCCATCTACAATTATACACGTTCAACCAAAAAAAAATTCTAAACCAAAAATGTAATATTTAAAATTTTAATGCACAAGAGTTTTTAATTTAAATAATAAGAACAATCTCTCAAAGAATAGTTCAATTTTCAGTTTCAAAAATTAACTTTCAATCACAAAAAGGCATTTTCAAAAAAAAATTACTAGGTTTTCAACCAAATAGTACAATTTTTAACCAAAAAATATTAATTCTGGACCAAAAATATAATACATTTTTCGATTCAGGCTGTCCGTGTAATTTAATTTTAAAAAGGCCCGGACTTTCCCTCTTTTTTTCCTAGTCGATTTTTAATTTTCCCTGGCCATTAATTATTAAAGGCTAAAATTTTTAATCTTGTGACATTTTTGACAGAGAATCTTTTATAAACAAAATTAAAAAATTTCAAATTTATTATAATAATTATTATTGTTTAGTATTCGTCAAAACGGTTACTTTTCAATCAAAGAAAAACAAACTTTTGCGAAAATATTTAATAAATATAAATATTTAATATTTAATAAAAAAAAAACAGTTGAATTTAAGCAAAAAAAGATGAATTTTCAGGAGTGCAGTTTACTTTTCAAACAAAGAGATAACTTTTTAACTAAAATGATGAATCTTCAACGAATCAAATTAATTTTTGACAAAGTAAGTTCCATCTTCAAATAACTATATTTAATTTTTCAATAAATTCTAAACCAAATAGATGAAATTTCAAGTTAAAAATATAAATGTTGGAGTTTCAACCAACAGAGAACGAATTTGTAATAAAATAGTTAAATTTTCAACGAAAGAGATAATTCTTCATTAAAAAAAAAATTCTTGTGCAATTTAATTCGAAATTCAACCAAGCAGGTAAATTTTTAACTAAAACAGGTTTTAATTTTAAATTAAGAACAGCCGAATTTAAAACGAAAAGACGAATTTTGTATTACAAGAGATGAATTTTTAACAAAGGAATTCGGTTTTCAAGCTAAGAAGTTGAATGCTTTAGAAACAACTAAAATTAAATTCTTAAAGAAAAAATTTTTTTTATCTGAATAGTTAATATACACCCCCATAGTTAAAATGCCAAACAAAAGAGACGCATTTCCAAAGATATAGTTGAATTTGTGAACATAAAATATTAAACTTCAAACCTCCGATTTAGGATCAAGGCCGCTGTAAGCCATGCCTGAAACCGCTCTTATATCAGGAGTTGAGTGCATGCGTTTTGTAGAAATATTTTGATTTGTAGGAAAATATTCTAGAAAGTCCGAAATTCCGGATTGTTTTTATTTTGGCCATAAACCTGCCAATTTATTCGTTTTACTCTTACCCGAACAGTCTTGGTCGTCTTCGTCGGGGTTTGGCGACCCGAGCTTGTGCTGCTATACCGGGTGGCTTGCAAAGACTTTTGATAAGCGTGTTTCGTTAAGTCTTCAGCGACTCTGTTTTCTTCGCCTCGAGTCAGCGTCGTCGTCTTCCTGACGATCCTCGTCACAATTCGTCTAGCACCATTTTCGCCTCGCTTCGAGGTCTTCGTCGACTCGATCGACGAGCCTATTTTCCACAATTTTATTTATCCATTTGCACCTCAAAATTTTCCTCATTCCGTGAAGTCGAAAGGATTCGCTTTGATTCCCCATAAATTATTTTTTAGACCACATCAATACTAGGTTTTCTACTCGATGGATGTTATTTTTTTAAATTTACTACAATTGACTAACTTACACCTAAAAGTGAATAAACTGACTACTGTTCACACAAAAAAGCCCCGAACTATTCATTAAAAAAAAGAATTATTAACAAAATTGTAAAATTTTAAAAATAATGAGATTGATTTTTAATTAAAAACATAAATCCTGAACCAAACAATCATTTCTTAACAGAGTAGCTCAACCTTCAACCGAGTAGTTGAATTTTAAACCAGAAAAATGAATTTTCAACGAAAAATATAATAGTCGATATTTCAACCTTAACCAAAACAAATTAATGTTTAATCAAATAGTCTAATTTTCAAGAAAAAAAAACTGATTCTCAACAAAAAAATTTGATATTCCAAACAAAAATTTTTAATTTTTAATAAAACAAAGTTTAATTCAATCAAAAAAGAGGAGAATGAATGTTTAACAAAGTAGTTCAAATTTCCACAAAGTAGTTGAACAATACTAACTACATAAATAGCTACATTTTTAACTAAAAAATAATTTCCAAACAAACAGTTGCATTCAGAACCAAATAGTTAAGTTTTCAAACAAAAGATAAAGAATGATTTTTAAATAAATATACGAATTTTCAATCAAATGGTTGAATTTTCGAACTAAAAACATTAAACTGCAAACAAAATAGTTGTATTTTCAACCATCAGTTGAATCAGTATCAGTATCTTTCGATATAACTTTTTAAAACAAAAACTTCATTTGAGAAACCAAATCAAGTTAGTTGATTTTGTTTTTCTGTATTATTAAATTATTCATTATTTATGGATTTCTGAATTCAATAATGTCAACGTCAAATTTGAGATGATTTTTTTGTTTCAAAGTGGATATAATTTCCTGGCTTCTAAACTTGAACACATTTAAATTAGATACTTTAAATTTCAAATGCTTTTACATTTTAAATGCATCCCACTACTTGTTATGAAAAAAGTGATTAGAAAAGGTCAATTATTAATATTTAGTGGAAGCTTCTAATGTGTCCCCTAAGGGTTTACATTTTTCTTTCACCTTCTTCCTATTCCTCAACACACCTCCCACACCCTTTTTGGTGGTGGGAGGGGGACCTACAGGTCAAGGTGGGTTCCGAACCACCAGAACCTCGTAAAGGTACATAGAAAAATTTCCAGAGGTACCGGCTCAGGGATCGAACCCCGGACCTCTGAGGTGAAGTCCGAGCGTCTAACCAACTGAGCCACCGAGGCTCTTAGGTCAATTATTAATAAATTAACAAATATTTTAATTTAAAATTTTGTTTAGAGACTTGAAATTTTTTTTAATGTATAAATGTCTACTTGGAAGGCTTCTGATAGAAGATCGTAGGCTCTATGGTACCTTTCCCATCTAAAACTGTTCTGTTACATTCTTATCGTAATGAGAAGGCATTCCTTTTATTTTCAATTTCTTTAAAATATCAAATTTAAAAGGATTTAAAATATAATTTTTAAATTTTAAATGGCGAATAATCAGAAATATTTTTATTAATTAAAAAAATATATCTATTTGTTCTTCATTTTGTGTAAACAGTCGTCATTTTCCTATAAGCAGTCTTCTAAAAAGAGCGAGACCATATCCAAATACAACACTTTCAATACTATCAGGGGTTTTTGTGAGCAGGTGATAATATATAACCCAATTAAGTGTGTCACGTGCTTAAACTGACAATGCTCACGCCTTTCTCAAACAAATACACGATAAGGAAATAAGAGGATTGAGAAGATATCTTTGAATAATAGTACGTACTATGTGCTTCTTCAATGTTTCCTTGTCTAATAATTTTCGTATCAATTTAGTTTAAAAAAATCAAGATCTGAAGAGGAAATTGAAATAAGAGTAGAGCAAGGCCGATCGAGTAGGTGGTTATTTAAATTAATCTTCGGATCGGAGTGAAAATGGTAACAGATAACGAGACCTCGACATCCTCAGTGGGAGGATTTGTCCCGAAGGACTTATGCCAATAAGGCATCCTCTAGGGATAGGCAATCGTTGCATATCATTTTGATCGCGCAATCTAAATTGAGAAACTTATGATTATTACAAATCTCTTGCGAGAAAACATTTTGCAACTAATTGTCCCTTACAAATTCATAATTTTCTCTGCCCTCTTTAAAGGTGTTCTTAATATGGCTTTGAGACTATTAAGTATGTTGATACTACTCTTACGAGAGTGAAAGGATTTCCTTATTTTGAAATTGGGCATCTACTTAAGAGAGTAATTTTAGTTTCTCAAAGACAATATTATGAAAGAAAAATTAATATTTCTGATAAGTTGGGTGCGATGTTTTTAAGCAAGATACAATAGTAGTGGAAGAAAGTACACTCTAGAACACAATTATGTATGACCTTAACCTTATCTCTCTTAGATAATGCTCAAGCGTAATTATGAGTAATAATAAACGATTTATTTGCTTTTAAAAAAATGGTTTGAAGCAAAAGGACAAATAATTTTAACTGAAATTGCAGCTTTCATAATTGAAATTGTCTTCTTGACTTCCCGGCCAGTTAAAAATTCCCTGACATGTAGCAACATGTAGCAACACTAATTATTTACAATTTACAGAAATAATTGAGGCAGGAACAACGCACTAAATTTCGTTTAAATTCCTGATAGCATTCTTTGAAAGAATCAATTGGTAATATTTGAATCTTAATTTGAATAAATGTTTTCTTTGGGTGTGCTTTCACTTAACAACGACATCCGATTGGAATTTGCCAATTTCCGATCATGCAAAAAAGGTACTTCCCATCATCCCACTGGGTCGAATAGTCGCTGAGCCTGACCATTTAAAGCCCGTGGCGCGTGGGTAAGATCAAGGTCGAGAAGTATCATCTGATCAGCTGATTCCCATTTTGTAAGGTGGCTTGTGGATATGCTAATCACACTTCTCCCCGACAACAAACACCCACAGTTCTCACGAAGATAACCGTTTCCTTCAGGGATCTTATGAATGCGCAAAATATTTTCATTTAGGCTATTGTCTACCACAAAACAATGATTTTTGAACACGTTTCCTGGGTAAAAGACCAGATTTTGCAATTTATATCCACTTTAGAAGTCTTATCGTTAAAAGTCAAGCCAGGATTTCTTAAGGAAAATCAGGATGTAAAACGATTTCGAAACATAATGACAAATTCTTTAAATTCAATTGTTCATTCTTTGAGTTATAAGTATTCTAACTAAAGGACTTCAATTCGAAGATTCGTAATTTCAATTGTTTAAGTTGGGACCTTAATTAATTTGAAAGCATCGAAACTTACATTCTGTAAAGACACGTATATCTCTATTCTTTCGGTATTGAGACTTGATCATTTTTAATTAAGACTTTTTCGAGAAGATTGTTTCTCCTAATAAAAAAAAACTTGATGTCTAAAAGCAGATTTAGTTTTACAAAGGTGAATGTCTTTAATGTAAACACCTGCAATACCCTCCACCACTATCATCAAAACAAAATATCCGCAATTGGACTGTTTACCCCCCAATTAAATTTCATCAAGCGAATCCTTTCGAGTCCAACAAAGCTTTTCCTCGTACCTAGGACCTCGGTCGATAATTTCCGTTTAGTGTAGATCGCCTGCAAATCGGAGGCCTGATTTCCGGTGGGGCTGGAGGAGGCCACATTATCGCGGTCATTTTCCTCGCGAGTGCCCTGGACGAAAAGTCTTCCGCTCTTGCTGAATTTATACATTGACATGCCTTAAATCCCACAACAATTGAAGATAATCTCCTTCGCACCTCACAAACCCGAAAAAATCACTTTCTATTTTCACTAAATTTGTATTTCCATTGGCACAAACTGGAATTAGGAACACCACTTCATGGAGTTGTCACCTCCATCCACCGATCAAATCCTATCCGCTTAAACAAAATCGAATTAAATGAGCCTTAATCGGATCAAATCAACGAAAGGAAATAAAATTTAATAAAACCGGGTAGCCATGTGACGGAAAATCAGTGCAACAACACGCGACGCACGTGGCACTCTCGTCTATTAAGGCATCGCCCCAATCTCTAGAAATGATTTGCTGAATCACGACACCGACTCTTAAGTAAACATAAAATCATACACAGGTGAAGAGTGACGACGGCTTAATGACAGTGGAGTCTTGAAGAAGTTGATTTTATACGACAGGAGCGAGTAAGTGTACCCGGCGCTAGATGACTGCGGACTGGCGATCTAATGGGAAAAAACGTAAATAATGGCACCGATTGTTGACGAGGATGATAATATTGAAATGTTCGCGATCGTCGGCCGCTTCTCTTGTCAGCACGTAGCGGCTCGACTGGATATCCACTATATCCAGCGACTGTCGTTCGGCGGAATCCCCACCCGCGCCATGAAGCCAGACAGCCAGGTAGGCAGTAGGCAGCCAGCGAAACGCGACTATCTGCAAGAGTAGGGCAACGAAATGCGTACAGGTGAGACGGAACATCCTCCCACTTCTGACGCGAACTCCCACTCTGATACCCTTTTTCGTTTCGCCTCTGAACCAACATACGACTCCAAAAGAGAGCCAGTGTGTTGTAAAAATAACAAGGCAAGATCATAATTGCGAGAAGCAAGCATTTTCAGGGCCTGATACCTTAAAGGGAGAGCAATACAGAATGAGCTAATTGACTGAAAATTTCAATTTAGTGACTTCCGATGACGATTGGTCGCCTTAAAAAGAGAGGAGTTACTGGTGTTGGGTGGACAGTTATTGGGTTAATCACAATGATTTGATGGATTGAGTTATTTGTTGCAGAGCCCTGTTTAGAGCATATTAATTTGGAAAGATATTAAGACTTAAGATTTAAAGAGTAATAGGTTTTGGAAGATTGCTTATTTGAATGATTTCAAAACTTGTAATAGGTGCCTAGTTAATAGTTGAATACAAAATAAGTTTTTGGCTTTTCTCCAATGGATTCTCTATAAAACTTCCTCTATTGATGAATTAGTCTGGGCAGAAGCAGACCAACAAAAGTTTATGTCGAATAGACAGACTCCTCTCCGAAAACAAAAATTTCATCAATTGAGAATAAGTCCTTGATACAGAAGTATAGAATCCTTTAAAAGATTTTCAAAAACTAGAACTACTTCGTTAAAATTATCTTATTTTTATACAAAGCTTAATCTAAACATGTTTCTTTTTTTTTAATAAAACACTGTTGAAGGTCAGAGTACATGCGCAAGTTGCTCGCGTGGGCAATAGTGTGACGCGATTCTTCTTCCTAGTTTCCTTTTTCAGGCAAACTAGCGAATGTAGAAGAGCACTTTAATGCAGAGGGGGAGGATCTGATAAACTCTAGATAAAACCGCTCGACTTCAACGCAGAAACGAGAATGAGGATCCCTTATCGTGAGACGCGTTACATCGTTGCATGGGATCGAGAAGAGAATGTTTCCAAAAGAAAAAGCTCGTTAGCGACTATGAGACGTCACGCATTCCCCTTTAAACTGTCAGCAATATTTTTGACTTTGACGCAAATGATGGGAACTTCTCTAAACACGATTCCATTACTGGTTGACAGTGTAATGTTTCTAAATTAAAATGTCCCACCAACGGATGAGTTTCAATTCCGGGTCCTTCATCTGTTTTATCCTGGTCAATTTTTCATCTTTCTGATCTCTTCAACACTGAAAATAAAATGGTGTATAGCTGCCAAAGCTAGACGTTTAGCTACATTTCGTCTTGAAAAAATATAGCTGTGCTACCTAAATATCTAGCTGTTTTAGCTAAAATTTGCCATCTAGAAATTCTTTGGACAAATTAGGATAAAACAGACTCAGGGAAGATTATTTTCCTTGCAAACAACCACAAACAGCTTCGTCGACAAATATCGTGGCTCGTAAGCTGTAACACAAGGTAAGCCACTACCTATGGTTACAACGCGTTACCGTGTAAGCTGAAGGCGCCATTCGTTCCACGACATGCTTCCACTCCTAGCACTCGAGGGGGGCATGACAGGTGCTTCCTGTGTATTTCTCAATGAACGCTACTCTAACTTTCATGAGACCATTCAGTGCAGATTGCATCCCCACATCCGTACATTTCAAGTGCAAAAAAAAATTATTCGAATCAAAAGCTTTCTGCAAATAAATGTAATTTTGAATGTTTTCAGTCTAGAAAGAGAAAACACACTTAAGAGTCCAAAATGATCTCAAAACAGATGAAATCGAGTGATTTTTCCAAACATTATGGAAATAATGGAGAATAAATTTGTTTGAAGAAAATTAATGAATGTTTAAAGCAAAGATAATTGAAATCAGCCAACAAAGATGAATGTGCAACAAAAACAAATTACTTTTTAACAAACTAGTTCAATTCTTAATCAGATAGTTTAATTTTATACCAAACAGTTGACTTTTAAACCCGAAAATATGAATTTATAATAAATCGATCAATTTTCAACCAAATTGTACAATGTTCAACCAAATAGTACTATCCTTAACCAAAACAGATTAATTTTAAAGAGAGCAGATGCATTTTTAAAGCAAAAAAGATTTTATTCCTACCGAAAGAGGCGAATTATTAACAAAACAGTTTAATATTTAATTAAAATTATATATATCCCATTAAAAAAAATTAACAAAGGGACTCAACTTTCAACAAAGTCAACAGAAAAGATGAATTTGTCAACGGAAAATTTAAATGTTGATATTTCCACTAAAAAATATTGCAATTTTGAATCTAAACCAAGTGAGTTAAAGGAGAAAAGAATTTTCAACATAATAGTTGTAGCCTCAACACCTCGACAAAACTAAATTAATTTTCAGCCAAAAAGTTACATATTTAACAAAAAACGATAAAATTTCTACAAAAATTGATTACCTTCAATAAAAAATACGATTTTTCTATAAAACCTTGAATGTCAAAAAAATAAATTTTTTATTAAAACATGTTTCCATAAAAAACGAGTTTAAAAAATAAGTTGAATTTTCAACAAAAATGATCAATCTTCCCCCAAAAGAAATTAAACTTTAACAAAGAGGTTCAACTTTCAACCAAACAGTTGAATTTGCATCAAAAAAAAAATAATTCTTAACGCAAAGTGTAATATTTGAAATTTAAACACAAAAACATATGAATTTTGAATAAAAAACAGTTGAATTTTCAAAACATGAATTTTCGTGAAAGAAGTTCATTTTCAACAAAGAAGTTAATTTTTAATAAAAGAGTTAATTTTTAACAAACTATTGTTTACTTTCTACAAAATATGGAATAGTTGAACTATCAATGAAAAAAAATGTAATGAAAGAATTTTTAAGTAAAATTATTAACCTTGAATAAGAATAATTGAATTTTCAGTTAAAAAATTAGTTTTTAACAAAATGGTTACATTTTTAATCAGATAGATGCATTTTTGACTAAAGTGATGAATCTTCAACCTGAACAATGGATTTTCAACAAAGGAGTTCGACATTCAACCAATTTGAAATTTAACCAAAAGGTTGATTTGCTAATCAAGAAGATTAATTTTCTACAAAAAACATGAATTGACCAACAAAATATATAAATGTTAAAAAAATAATTTTATAACTAGATTGTTGAACCTAAAACTAAAAAATATACATTTACGTTCAACCAAAGACATTAATCCTGAATAAAAAATCATCGGCCAGTTGTTGAATAGTTTCATTTTCAAAAAAGGAATTAAACTTGCAACCAAACAGTAGAACTTTTAACAAGACGAAATAAATTTCTAACGAAAAATATGATCTTAGACTATTAAAAAAAAAAAAAACTTTTAACCCACAATAGTTTCATTTTATTATTGGGGTCTCTCTATGCATTCTAAAATACAACTTTCCTTTGAAGTAAACTAAAAGTTTGTAATGAAGAAAAAAACTACTTGAACCTTCAGAAAAGTCATAATATTGACATTACAGAAAACAGCCTCCAGAGAAATTTACACTTTTTCTCACTAAGCCTGACTTTTACATAACGTATCGTTAACCATTAGTGTAAATAACTGTTGTAACCTGCTAGTTTTTTGTCGTTTGGCACTCGATTAGCCACAGTTACATTTTTGTGAGGGAGACTCGTTTAAACCTTAATTAATGGATGCCACCAGTATAGCTTTGGTACCTTTTTTCCAGATAAGCACTAACTCAGTTCATTTTGCATTATCTAAATGACCGGTTTATGTAATTTAATGACCTGGATCTTTATTCACACTTGCAAACACCTTCAGACGATAAATACGCCAAGCCTTCTTTAATTTATTTCTTATTCAAGCTGTTCACGAAACATACCTTACCGACCTCGAGATTATTCTGCAGCTAAAGTGGTTCACGTCCGTGCTAACTTTCTTGAATGTTCTAAATAAATCATCCTTGCTTTTCTCATAACTATATGGCGCAGCAGAAAATGCAGGGAGATACCTTGACAGTGTTTACGCAAAATGCTTAATTGAGAAAACAAATAACCTTCAAGATGTTTACTCAAATTTGTCTCACACAATTGCGCAATATAATTTGGGACGTCATCGTGACCCCTCGAGAACATTCTAGAAACTTAGTACGGACACGAACCACTTCAGCTGCAGAAGATTCTTGAAGTCGGTAAGGCTGTTGTTTTTTTTTAGAAGAAATAAAAAACGACAATGAGGTTAGAGTTAATTATTTTGCGGTCAAGGCCCCTAAAGGCTTGATAATTAATTCAGAAAAAGACCGGGGTTTTCCTCCTTAGAGACAGAGAAGGTGAAATGAGGAGAGGTGCTGAGATTGCAGGCCGGATATGAAGTCATCGCATCGCACCTGATGCTATTTAATCCCAGGCCAACTTCCTGTCGTCAAAAATGCTAATTACAAGTTCAAACTCGTTTATTTTTTTCCAAACAAAGTCTCACGTTGCTCAAATTTCAGACTAGAGGCTTTCAGAGTTTACAGCCCAAAATAATGATTATTCAAGAAAATATGGTAATAGGGGAATTATTCTTTTTGAATACAATTATTGTAGGTACCATATTGAATTTAGGTCAAAAGTTGACAAACTAAAAAAGATTAATTTTATACAAAAGAGCTGACTTTTTAAGCTTTTTAATCCATCTTTGTAGGCTACAAATTCAACTATTTTGTAAACATTTAATTATTTTGCATAAATTACAACTGATTTTTTAAAAATTCATCTTTTCTGTCGAAAATGCAACTGCTTTTGATCCAAATTCGTTTTTTTGGGTAGAAAACGCGCCCTTTTGGATTGAAAATTCTTCTTTTTTTGGTAGAAAAGTTATCTTTTTTAGCTAAAAAAGAAATTTTTTGTTAAAAATTTAACTGACTTTTGAAAAGTGATTCTTTTTGTCGTAAAAATTTTTCTTATAGTATTATAGTACAATAGACAGCTTGTTCTTTCCGGATTAAAAATTTATATTTCTTAGTTTAAAATTTAACTGTCTTCTGAAACATTCGCCTTTTAAACTATTATATAACACATTCGACTTTTTAGCTTGGAAACTACTTTTTTGTTAAAAATTGGTCTCTTTTGGTTTGAAAGTTCAACTGTTTTGGTAAAGAAATAATATTTTGGTTTTCAAAATTTATCTGTTTTTTAAATTCGTCTTTTTAATTAAAAAATGCAACGGTGTGACTGAAAATTATTCTGTCTTAGTTGAAAATATAGCTGTTTTGGTACCGAATACAACTATTTCGGTACCGAATTCAACTATTTTGGTAGAAAGTCCAACTGTTTTGTAGAAAATTCGTTTTTTTGGCTTGAAATATGAACATTTAGTTCGGTTAATGTTCTTGAAATTATGTGCAATATTTCGACATCCTAGGAGATCCCTTAAAATCCTTGAAATTCATTTAAAAACTACTGAAATCTTTAAAATCCGTGCAAATGTTACTGCAGATAATAAGCAGAAAAAATGGTTAGATAAATACAATAAAACAGATTTGAAGGTTACGATACCTTATGTTCAAGGTC
>JAAAKG020137988.1:0-12759 GCA_010014905.2 Druon quercuslanigerum
AAATGTTATAAACAACAGCATGATTTAATAATAATATAATAATATAATAATAATTTAATGAAAATTATGGTGTTTCCATTAAAAAAAGATCTCTAAGTAATTTGTTTATTAAATTTGTTTAAAAAATATGAATTTTTGCCTAACATGGCCAAATTAGGAATTTGTTTATATTTTTTTTTAATTACTACTTGTTTATTATTAATAAAAAATAACTATTTCAAACTACTAGCAAGACCTTAATAATTTATTTATCTGAAAAAATGAAAGATGTATGTTGAAAAATGCCAAAACAATTAATTTGTTTATTTAATTTGTTTAAACAAATAGAGTTTTTTTATAACCAAGTATCATATCAAGAGGTATTTTTAACATAATTGAAGTTGTTTTGAAAAAATTCCTTTTGCTGAAAATGACAATATTATCCATTTATTAATTAATCTTGTTTAAACAAATAAAACTAATTCTCTGAAATCAAAAAATCGCACAAAAAAGCTTCAAGCAAGACATTTGTTGTCCTTTCTGTTTAAAAAACGAAACAAATCTATTTTAAAATGAATAATGCATGCATTTATTTATAAATTTTTTTTAAACAATTGACAAATAATCTTAATTTTTTTATAAGTCATATCCAAATTTTTTCTTCAGACTTCCACTTAAAACCACATCTGAAGTGGCTCGATATCATTTTTACAAAAAATCTTACTTTTTTTGATTAATTTGTTTATAAAATTCGTAAGAAAATTTTTAAATACCCGATACTGCTGGACATCATTCAAGGCAAGTTTTCCCACTAATTCTGTGTACTTTCGCATAAATTGGATAAATTCCCACAAAATGGCATCATCGAAATTTTTTTAAAATGAATTTTCATTGTTAATTAAAAAATAAATTAAAAGACTTTTCTTAAAATATGTCTCAACCACTTTGTTAGAAATTTCTATAAGCTTTAATTAAAAAAAAAAATTGAAATCGGTCGAAATTTGGGCTTAAAGTTAATTTGTCCATGGACAGCTCATTTGGCCCCACTGTGGGGCGTAATTTTATTTTGGAACTAGCATGGAACAAAGGTCTCATAGCCTCTGTATAAATTTATATCTAATTCAATAAATTAAAAAATTTTGTTATCTAACTTAGACAAGTTTATCAAGGAACATTGGAATAAGTAAGAAATAACTCAATTTGATCAACTTTATTTATTAATAATAATTTACACGCGTTTAGGAAGGACCCACATATTATAAGCACAGTGAGGTCTGCGAGACCACATATACTAATCTAGGATGATTGTGTGTGACATCTTTCGTTTCAAACAATTTGACAAAAATTGAAACAGAAATATAAAATTGCAGTAAGGGGGATGTGCGGTCTCGCAGACCGCTTCTAAACTTTCAATTGACATTTCTCACAAAATACACGTAGAACACAACTAAAGCTAAAAATACTAAAAACGTCAGGTTTGAGGAAGATTAGGAGGATCCACAAATCAGAACCATGATGTGGTCTGCGAGACCACACATACTAATTCGCCATTTTCTGCGTAAATAAATGACAATTCGGAAGTAAAAATTTTCTTGGATGATTCTGTTGGATAGCTTGCGTTTAAAATAACTTGAAATAAGTTAAAAGAGAAATGTAAAATTACACTACCGTGGATATGCAGCCTCGCAGACCGCTTCTGAGCTTTCAATTTATATTTTTTACAAAATACACGTGGAACACTACTAGAGCTACGGATACTAATAACGACAACCTGGAGAAGGCCAACGGGATATACCAATTAGAACCATGGTGTGGTCTGCAGGACCACGCATACTAATTCGTCATTTTCTGCGCAAATAAAGGACAATCGGGAAGTAAAATTTGTCTAGGATTATTCTGTGGGATATCTTGCGTTTAGCGGTCTCGCAGACCGCTTCTGAGCTTTTAATTGATATTTCTGACAAAATACACGTAGAACACAACTAAAGCTACAGATACTAATAACGACAGTCTGGAGGAAGGCCAAGGGAATCTACAAATTAGAAACATGGCATGGTCTGCAAGACCGACATCTGAAAAAACCGCTAATTTTGATTCCGTATTACCCCAATAATAATAGACAATATCTTCATAAAATTCTATTACATATTTTTCTTCTCTTTCATTTCATAAGCTTTAAAAATTCATGTTCGAAAAGTCCTTTGGTTAACGAGCAAGGACTTTTTTCCCTTTCGTCGTTTCAGACATTAATTTGTCAGGGCTAAGGTGAAACTTCAGAGCTTGGGGAAAAAGCTCGAAACCGTGACGTCGTGTCGTCAACAAGTCCTGGTCCCACTTTCTGTTTTTCTTTTGCATCCATCGTGGGGAAATAATATGACCAAAGACAGAAATATAAAATTGCACTATGGGGGATATGCGGTCTCGCAGACCGCTTCTGAGCTTTCAATTGATATTTCTCACAAAATACACGTGGAACACAACTAAAACTATAACTAATAATAACAACAACCTGGAGGATGGCCAAGGAGATCCACAAATCAGAACCATGGTGTGGTCTGCGAGACCACACATACTAATTCGTCATTTTCTGCGTAATAAAGGACAATCTCGGGAAGTACAATTTTTCTAGGATGATTCTGTGGGATATCTTTCGTTTAAAATAACTTGAAACAAGTTGAAACAGAAATATAAAATTACACTACCGTGTATCTATGGTCTCGCAGACCGCTTCTGAGCTTTCAATTGATACTTCTCACAAAATACACGTAGAACACAACTAAAATTACAGATAATAATAACGACGCCATACTAACCATGGTATGGTCTGCAAGACCGCCATTTGAAAAAATCGCTAATTTTGATTCCTTATCGCCCCGATAATGATAGACAATATCTTCATAAAATTCTATTGCATATTTTTCTTCTCTTTCCTTTCCTAAGCTTTAAAAATTCATGTTGGAAAAGTCCTTTTGTTAACGAGCAAGGAGTTTTTTCCCTTTCGTAGTATTAGCCATTAATTTGTCGGGACTAGAGTGAAACTTCAGAGCTTGAGGGAAAAAGCCCGAAACCGTAACGTCGTGTCGTCAACAAGTCCTGGTCCCACTTTCTGTTTTTCTTTTGTATCCATATCGTGGGAAATAATATGACCATAGTGTTCTATATAGCGCCCTTACAACGCCTTGGCACAATATAGCTTATGCCAAGCTAAGCTCCTATCTCACAAGAAGACCGAGAATTAACTCTCAAGTATTGTGCACAGCTTGCACTTCTCTAGAGCTTGCAAACTTCAGGGCCGTAACGTTTATGCACATCTGTTTGGAACTTAAATTTGGTTATACACCCAAACGAGCTTGCAAAGCAATATGCGTATTGGTGATTCTCAGCAACCTTTGGAATTTATGGAATAGTAATTGATTGCTTTTTGATGGTAGGGTGAGAATTAATTTTATTAACTATTAGATTTGTTTACTTTTCTATTTTAATTCCCGGATAATAATTTAATTTTTTGTTTGGTTGATGATTTAAAAATTTTTATTTAAAGTGAAATTTTTTTTTTTTGATTGAACTCAACTATTTTTAGTATAAAATTTTTGCTTTTTTCGCTTGAAATATCAAGTGTCACGTTTTTCTTTGAGAATTCATCCCTTTTGGTTAAAAACTCAACGAATTAGTTAACTTCGTTAAAAATTTATTTATTTGTTTATTCATTTACGATTTTAGTTAACAATCTTTCTTTTGCTCAAAATTTAATTATTTCGTTGAAAATTATGTTGAATTCAACAAAACAGTTGAATTTTTGATAAAAAAATAATACTTTTTTCAACAAAATAGTTAAATTACCAACAAAAAAGTTAAATTTGTTCACAAAAAGATGGTTTGTTAATAACATAGTTATTTATTGAATAAAAAAGTTTAATTTTCGTAAAAATAGTTGAATTTTCGAAAAAGCTAAATTTTTTTTTTAAATTACCTTTTAACGAAATTGTTGATTTTTTCAAAAAAATTTTCAATTTTTGTTAAAACAGTTGAATGAATACAAAGATCAAATTTAATCTAAATGGTCAAATTTTAAAACAAAAAAGACTAAACTTTAATTAAAAATAAAAAAAATGGATTTTTCCATCTAGAAATACGAACTTTTGAACAAATGAGTTAAATTTTCGATCAAAAAAGATAAATTTAAAACAAACTAGTTGAATTTTTAAAATGAATAAAAAGAGTACTTCATCCAAAAAAAAGTTCCATTTTTAACCAAATAGTTGTATTTTCTACATAAAAAACACATTTTTTTAGAATGTGACTTTTCAAGCAGAAGAAATGAATTTGCAAAAAAGTTTAATTTTCTATCTAAGAAAATTAAATTTACAACCAAATATTAGAAGTTTTAACAAAAAAAAGATTCATTTTGAATCATAAAAATTACAGTAGACTTTTTAAATAAAAAAGTTTTATTTTCATATGTAATTCTATTAATTCAGTTCACAGTCAAGCAAAAAACAACAAAAAGGGGAAATTTCTTGAAAACGGGGGAAAAAGAGAAATTATTTAATAACAGCAATAATTGAATTCTAAACCTAAAAGATCAATCTTTGAACAATAAGAATAATTTTTTCACAAAAAGATTATTTTTCCACCAAAAAATAAAATTTTTTAACAAAATACATAAATTTTTAAGGAAGTACTTAGATTTTCACTTTAAGAAAAATATTCAACCAAATAGGTGAGTTTAACAAAATTAATTTTAAACTAAAATAGTTGACTTTTGAACCACAAAAAATCCATTTTTGCTAAAAAAAAATTAAATTGTCAACCATAACTGAAATAATTAAGTTCGAAGTTAAAAAAATAAATTCTCAACAAAAAAAGATGAATTTTCAACTAAAAAAGATAATTTTCAACCAAAACTTAAATAATTAAATTTTTAGTCAATAAATTAATGTTTAAAGAGATGAATGTTTAACTAAAATTATGGAATATTTAACTGCATTAATAGTTACCAAAAAATACAATTTTTCAAAAAAATGCATAAATTTTTAACAAAGTACTTAAATTTTAAATTATAGACAAATATTCAACGAAATAGATGAGTTTAATAAAATTAATTATCAACTGAAATAGTTTACTTTCAACCCAAAAGATCCATTTTTCCTAAAAAAAATTAAATTGTCAACCAATACTGAAATAATTAAGTTCGAAGTTAAAAAAATCAAATTTTCAACAACAAAAGATGAATTTTCAACTAAAAAAGATCATTTTTTAACCTAAACTAAATAATTAAATTTTTAGTCAATAATTTAATGTACAAACAAAGATTTGAATTTTTAAATAAAATTAAGGAATATTAAACTGGAATAATAGCTACATTTTCAGTTTAAAAAAAGTCATTTTCAGCCACAAAGGAAACAAATTATTAACAAAATTGTCAAATTTTTTCACGAAAATTCCTTTTCATCCACAGGAATTAATTGTAGTTGAATTTTTCTTGTTAAAATAAACATTAAAAAAAGATGAATCTTTAAAGAAGCAAAAAAAGATTTTAACAAAATTGTTTAAACACACAATTTGTTGAATTTTTTACTTAAAAAGGGTAAATTCGCAAAGAATAATGTAACGAAATTTCCTATTATAATTCAAAAAACTCTAAAAACTGCTTGAAGTACTTTTTTTAAAATTTGAAAATCAAAAATTTCTTTCTCGAGCGAAATTATATTTCTTTACGGAAACAAAAATTCGTAAAAAAAAGAATATTTGAATTTTACGGTCAACAGAATTAAATTCCCGGGATTTAAATTAAATTCCCGATAATTTCCCGGGGTTTTCCCGTTAAATAAAATTCGCGGTCATTTTCCGGTCTTTCCCTGTTTCCCGTTCAAATCGCCACCCTGAAAAACTACATCGGACAATACACGGCCTAGGGCCAGTATTACCCCGGGAGCCACATTAGCCCCTGGGACGCGTTACCCCAAACTTATGCCACATTAGCCCAAACTTATGCCACATTACCCCGAACTTATGCCAAATTACCCCAAACTTATGACACATTACCCCAAACTTATGCCACTTAGCTTAACCTTTTTCGGCAACCTTATTCCGCTGAAAACACCATAAGTGATAAATCATTAAAAAACAAGTTTATCTTTAGCAAAGCCAGATAAATTGTTGATCGAGAAAGATAACTTATCTACCGAAGAAAATAGTTGAATTTTCAACAAAATAAATTATATTTCTTTATCCCAGATTTTTTTCCGCATAAAGAATGGTGTAATTTTTCACGTTGAATGTCAATCGATTTTCTTATAATGTCCTGAGCCTTGGTGCAAGAGCAACGGTACTTTGTCCTTTTATGGCGGCTATCATTGCAGATGCATCGAGTTGCTTGATTGCAGTTAACTTCTCTACTTACGCGTCTGACCTCTTTTACCGCAAGCCATGTCTGACATTTCACAAGGACAATTCGAGAAATGTCATCGTTTCAAATAAAAATTCGCGTTTTAAATTGGATAACTTGACATTAATTATGTTTAAAAGCGACTTACGAATTCAAGATGTAAATAGGATTGGTGGCCGTGCGGTCGCATAGACCGCACCGTGCTTCTGATCGATTGGTGACTGCTGCCACTGATTTAAAAGATTACTGATGATAAAAGTTGATAAAATTAATTAATTTTTTATTTATAACAACGTGCCTGCATATAACAGTGTAAGTTAGATAAGACAAACTTGTTTAATTATTTAATTAGGTATGCATTTTACTAGGGTGGCACAAAATTATGTTTTTAACAATTCCACTTTCGATTTTTGGGGATAAATTTTCTGCAATTTGTTATTTAAATAATATAATAATGATAATAATAATAATATTCTGAAATTTTTTAGTTAAATTAATATCGGATTTGAAATGGAAAAACTCGATTTAAAATAAAAATTGGAAAAAAATTGGTTTAAGCTTTTTATAAATTAACGTATGGTCAACTCTTAATGAGTGTTCAAGGAATAATTTAGATCTAATAATTTTTTATTTTGAAACCGCCACAAAAAATTAAAAATAGAAGTTTTCTATCAAATTCATGCTAAAGACAGTATTTTTTAGATTTTTTCAAGATGAATTATTTTTAATTGATCAGTGCGGAGGTTTCAAATATTTTTAATATAATTTTTAATAGTTTGAACAATTATTATTCGCTTAAACAATTTTTTCACTTATGTAAATCATCACAATTTTGAACTATTTGATAATTATTAAAATAATGACACAATTAAAGAACATTAAGATAAATATATTTTTAAAGGATATTATCGAATTATTTAAATAATTTTCATTCATTTAAACTTTTTTTTACTTCCAAAGCAATAAATGGTATAATTATCTGGCATCAATGACATAATTAACGAATGTTGAAAGCAATATATTTTTTTCTAAAGAATGTTTGGAAAATTTTTAAACAATTTTCATATGTTTAAACAATTTTTTTCTGTATATCATGCAAAGATATTCTTTCCTGGAATTAATAACACAATTAACAGATTTAAATAATAATTTTTTTTCCTAAGATATTTTGCAATTATTTAAACAACTAATAATCACTTACTTGTGCTTTTTATAGGGAATGTGGAAAAAAGTCAAGTTTTTTTCATCCCTGAAATTTTTTAAATCATGGTGAAATTTTTAAAATATTTTGAAATCTTTGCAAAATCTTTCGAAACCTTTTTAAATTTTTGCGTAATTTTTTTGAAAACTATTTTGTTCATTTAAAATTATTAAAACGTTTTAAAATCTTCTCAAATTATAGAAACCTTTTTAAATTGTATCAAACGTTTAAAACGTTCTGAAATATTTTAAATCTTTTTAAATTAAAAAAAATTGAAATCTTTTAAAATCCTTATGGGTTTTTTAAAATTAAACTTTTTAAACTTTAAAATTTTTGTATTGTTTTGACAACTTAATGAAATTTTTATGAAATCTTTCAAATATTTGATATTTTTTTTAAAGCTTCTAAGCAAATTGAAAGTCTTTTAAAATCTTTGAAAATTTTAAAATTTTTGTATTCTTTTGAAATGTTGATGAAATCTTCTTAAAATCTTTTGAGTTTATTTTAAATCATTATAGAATTTAAAATCTCTGTTGAAATTTTTGAAATTTTGGTAATTTTTCTAAAATCCTTAGAATCTTTGTGACATGTTTTGTATTCATTAAAAAACATTAAAATATTTTAATTCTTTCTAAAATATTTTTAATTCTTTCAAAACATTTTGAAATTTCTAAACAATTATTTTTGTTAACTTGAATCCATTATTATCTCACTTTAATCGAAAATTGGACAAAATCCAAGACATTTAAGAAAAAACCGCATTTTTCTAGCATCATTTAAATATAATATTGTTAATAATAATAATAAATTGTTTAAACAATTAATTTTCTTGACTCCAATTAATTGCATAACTTGTCTTAATTAAATTTTTACTAAAAGTGAATTTTTTAAACTCAAATTTTGTAACATTTTTTAAGACAATATTATTAACAATAATAAATAGTTTAAACAATCACTCTTGTTACCATGAAGAACTATCACTTCCATATAATTGAAAATTGGACAACAAGTGGAAATTTTTTGAAAAATCCGCGTCTTTCTAATTCCATTCTATGAGAAAATAACTAAAAACAATAATAAATTGTTTAAATAATTTTTGTAAACATCTAATTATCAGTATGGAATGGTCTTTTATGTGCCAGACATAATTTTCATTCAAAAAACTGCAAAAACAGTCACAATTAGCGGAAAAAACTAACAAAAACCATTTTTTCACTCATGGGTTTTTTTGGGACCCTATAACAGACTTATGGTGTTGATATTTCAAAAGTGTTTTTTTTCGTATTCTATGGCTAATAAAAAGGCGATGCAAAGTTAAAGATTGTAGAAAAAACCGCCACTTCTTAACACTTATCTAATAAAAGATAGTTAAAAACAATATTAAATTGTTTAAACAAATTTTTTGTCAACTTACATTAATTATTACTTCACTAAGTGAAAAAAGGACAGAAAGGTCACGCCGAATGAAAAATAGACTAACCTAAATTTTACCAATTAAGAAAAGAAAAAATTATTAACAATAACAATAGATTGTTTAAACAATTATTTTCGTTAACTTGATTTCATTATTATCTCAATTTAATCCAAAATTGGACAAAATGACAGACATTTCAGAAAAAACCGCATCTTTCTAGCATCATTCAAATATAATATTGTTAATAATAATAATATATTGTTTAAACAATTAATTTACTTGGCTCCAATTAATTGCATAACTGATAGTAATTGAAAATTTGACTAAAAGTGAATTTTTTTAAACTGCAATTTTTTAGCATTTTTTAAAGAGAATATTATTAACAATAATAATAAATAGTTTAAGCAATCACTATTGTTAACTTTTAGGAACTATCACTTCCCTCTAATTGAAAATTGGACAAGTGGAAAATTTTTGAAAAATCCGCGTCTTTCTAATTCTATTCTATAAGAAAATAACTAAAAACAATAAGAAATTGTTTAAACAATTTACGTGAAATAGTGTGAAATGGTCTTTTATGTTCCAGAAATAATTTTCATGAAAAAAAAACGCAAAAAAAGTCATAATTAGCGGCAAAAACTAACAAAATCCATTTTTTCACTTATGGGGTTTTTTTTGTGACCCTATAAAACAGAATTATGGTGTTGATATTTGAAAAGTGATATTTTATTCGCATTCTATGGCTAATTTTAAACACAAATATTGAGTTTTGAATCGATTGAAATAATATTGAGGATTCTGAATAAGATTGACAAAAACGTCTTGTTTTCTTATGGGAAAAACTTCATGGGGCTTGCGGCACATTTAAATATCTTTTTTTTTCAAAACAAAAGAAATCCATTTATTTTTGTGTGGATTCGAAAACATGTCTGGGGTCTCCCCAGAAATAAAATAAAATCACGTCCATACTTAAAATTAAAAAAAAATTCTTGGCTTGCTTTTTCTTTGCCATAGAACTTTTAAAATTTCAGACTTTCATTAAATTTATTTTTTAATGAGAATAATTTCGAAGATTGGAACATCGTTGCTGCGATTATCCGACTACGTTAATAATGATTTAATCTATAATCAATGCGATTAGCCATTGTTGCGACTGCTACAAATGTCGGATTACCCTAATGGTAAATTCGTGTAAACCCAACTGACGTGGCCGATGGGATTCGATCGTGGACGATAAACTAAACATGCAGTTTACGTCCGGAATGCACCTATCGAGAGCGAAGGTATTCTCAATGGAGTACGATGAAACAATTAAAATTTATATTGTTGAACATTTGTTTTTTGGTTAGAAATTTTTTTTTACTAGATTATTATAATTTTTAATTAATTTATTTATTTTTTTAACTACTTGATTCAAAATTGAACTACTTAATTGAAAATTAATTTTTCTATTTAAAGATTCTTAATTTTGGTTTAAAATGGTTTAAAAATTTTTTTTTGTAGATAATTTTTTAAATTGAAAATTAGTCCTTTGAATTAAAAATTATTATTATTTTGGTTCTAAATAATAATCTTAACTGGACATATAATTATTCTTTTTTTTTCGTTCTTTATTTATCGGTTTTAGTTGAAAATTCAACTTTTTTAAAAATTTAATTTTCTGGTTGAGGATTCGTTACTTTAGTTGTGAATAGTGCGGTTGATAATTCGTTTTTTTTTAAATTTTTACCACTTTTTTTTAACTGAAAAACTATTTTTACTTCGAAAAAATTTTAAATTTTAGAAAAATTGTAAAAAAAAAATTTTAATTAAAATTTATGTTGTTGAACATTCGTTTTTTAGTTAAAAATTATTTTTTTTACTGGAAATTTAACTATCCAATTTTTGGTTAAAAATTTATAATTTTTATTTGAGACTTCAACTACTTGATTAAAAATTGAACTACTTAATTAAAAATTAATTTTTCTATTTAAAGATTCTTAATTTTACTTTAAGATAGGTTCAAAATTTTTTTTTTTTATTTTTTTAATGGAAAATTAGTCCTTTTAGGTTAAAAATTGATCTTGTTTTGGTTGTTAATTAATTATCTTAACTAGAAATTTAATTATATTATTTTTCGTTGTTTATTTATAAGTTTTAGTTGAAAATTCAACTTTTTTAAAAATTGAATTTTCTGGTTGAAGATTAGTAACTTTAGTTGTAAATGGTGTGGTTGAAAATTATTTTTTCTTTTTCTTTTTAACACTTTTTTTCAACTGAAAAGCTAACTATTTTACCTTCAGTGAAAATTTGTTTTTCTTTGTAGAAAAAGAATTAGTTATTTTAAAATGTTGGTTTTTTGTGTGGAAAATTAAGGTTCTTGGAATTGAAAACTAATTTTTTGAGTGAAATTTTTAATGCTTCATTTCGAATCTGTTTTGATTTGAATTTTTTCATTTGTTAGAAATTATTTTTTTTTACTGGCAATTTAAATATTCCATTTTTGGTTGAGAATTTATAATTTTTATTTGAGACTTTAACTAACTACTTGATTGCAAATTAAGGTAATTTATTGAAAATTAATTGTTCTATTTAAAGATTCTTAATTTTAGTTTAGAAGAGGTTCAAAATTTTTTTTTGTAGATAATTTTTTAAATAAAAATTAGTCCTTTTGGATTAAAAATAATTTTTTTTTTGATTTCTAATTACTTATCTTAACTGGACATTTAATTATTATTTTTTTCATCGGTTTTAGTTGAAAATTCCACTTTTTTACAAATTTAATTTTCTGGTTGAAGATTCGTAACTTTAGTTGTAAATGGTGTGGTTTAAAATTATAATTTTTTTTTCTTTTTTACATTTTTCTTCAACTGGAAAACTAACTATTTTACCTTTGGTGAAAATTTGTCTTTCTTTGTAGAAAATCAATTAGTTGTTTTAAAGTTTCGGTTTTTTGCGTGGAAAATTAAGGTTCTTTCTTGGAACTGAAAATCAATTTTTTGAGTGAAATTTTTAATGTTTCATTTTGAATCTGTTTTGCTTTGAATTTTTTCATTCGTTGGAAATTTTTTTTTACTGGAAATTTATATATTCAATTTGTGGTTCAAAATTTATAATTTTCATTTAAAACTTCAACTACTTGATTGAAAATTGAACTACTTAATTAAAAACTAATTTTCCTATGTAAAGATTCTTAATTTTTGTTTAAGATAGATTCAAAATTTTTGTTGCAGATAATTTTTTAAATGGAAAATTGGTTCTTTCGGATTAAAAATTAATCTCATTTTGGTTCTTAATTAATTATCTTAACTGGAAATTTAATTATTCTATTTTTCGTTGTTTATTTATCGGTTTTAGTTGCAAATTCAACTTTTTAAAAAATTCAATTTTCTGATTGAAGATTCGTAACTTAGTTGTAAATGGTGTGGTTGAAAATTATTTTTTTTTCTTTTGAACATTTTTTTTAATTAAAACACTAACTATTTTAATTTTTGTGAAAAGTTGTCTTTCTTTGTAGAAAATCAATTAGTTGTTTGAAAATTTCAGTTTTTTGAGTGAAAAATTGAAGTTCTTGGAATTGAAAATTAATTTTTTTGAGTGAAATTTTTAATGTTCTATTTTGAATCATAGAATTATATTTTTTAGTATAAAATGAACTGTTTGGTTTAAAATTTATTTACTTTTCTAAAATCATTCATTTTTGGTAGAAAATTAATCTTAAATAAATTACTATATATAATATATATATATATATATATTATATAAATAAATTATTTTATTGACTGAAGACTGACGTAT